>CM038681.1:390359274-390595344 GCA_021605205.1 Aegilops longissima | reverse complement strand
GAAGTTGAGTCCTACATGTTTTTGTAATATCCCATGCCATCTTTCCAGGGGTGTATGCCATGTATTTTTGTGATCTATATGGTGACTAGCACAAGCATGCAAAGTAGGTGTCCTGATGTTGCTGTTTTCAGCCCTGTTTAGCTGATATTTTGATGCCATGTTAACTTGATGATACCGAGAGATCCATGCATATTTTGAGATACTTCAGTAAGGATGTTTCGTAAAGCATGTCTTGCTCTATCCATCCATGCCTTTGTTTGCAATTATGGAGTGCCATAGCTTGAGTCAATCGAGCTCTACTTTTGCTATCAAATGTTTCCTGGCAGATTGTTTACATGTTATTCAATTTTGCCTAGGTTGTTGTGGTTGATCCATTTATGCTATGTTCTTGTTCTTGCCATGTATGTCTTCTATGCCATGTCTTCTTGATGTATGTATGCTTAGTTTTTCATATAAGGCTCTGTAGTGAGTGCATTGAGCTTGTAAACATGCCTACTTGTTATCAGTTTTTGACATGTCATATTGCTGAATCTGTTAACGAAACTTTCAATATTGACATGGGTGTTACTATATTTTCTGATCCTTTTTGGCTTATGGTCAGTAAGGGACTTTTGTTCTATGCTTTGAGTAGATTCATGCCATGCCTTGTTTTGCTATTTTGAGTTCCTGTAGCATGTAGTTTTGTTGCTCTGAACATTGCAACCTGATGCTGTTTTGCCATGTCAGCCTGATATTTTGTGCACTTTTGCCATGCTTGTTTGAACCTGTTATGATGTGAACTAGCCGTAGCTCAGTGCTCATCTTTTGTCGAGCATCTTGTGTAGATCACTTCCATGTGCTTTGTTGATACGTTTGGGTGCAGTAGCTTAATTAATTGTTGCTTGCTAAGTGGCATCATGCTGTTAATGGCAGTTTTGTGCCATTCTTGTTTTGCTTGTCATTTCCAAACCGTGCATCCGATTCGGTGATCTTTATATCGATTTCAACGAAATCATCTCATCTTTCAGTGGCATACTTGGTTTGCCAAGTTGATGCCTGGTTCATCATTTACCTTCCGGGCCTTTATCGCATTGCATATCACATCTCGCATATCATGTCATGTTTTGCATCATGTTGATTGTGCATTGCACCGTGATTTATTGTGGTTCCTTTGTTTGTGTTCTTGCTTGGGTAGAGCCGGAGAGCGAATCGTGAGCGAGGAACCTGTTGAGAACGCTTACGAGGATCAAGCTTTCGACAACTCGAGAACATTGCGAGCAAGATGACCATACCCTCGAAATCACTTCTATCTTTGCTATGCTAGTTGCTCGCTCTTTTGCTATGCCTATGCTGCGATGCCTACCACTTGCTATATCATGCCACCCATATTGCCATGTCAGCCCTAACCATCCTTTTCCTAGCAAACCGTTGATTGGCTATGTTACGCTTTGCTCAGCCCTCTTATAAGCGTTGCTAGTTGCGGTGAAGATGAAGTTTGTTCCTTGTTGGAACATGGAGATGTTGTTCCTCTTTGGAACATGTTTACTTGTTGGGGATATCACAATATATATCTGCTATAATTAATACATCTATATATTTGGTAAAGGGTGGAAGGCTCGGCCTTATGCAGTGTTTTGTTCCACTCTTGCCACCCTAGTTTCCGTCATACCGGTGTTATGTTCCTTGATTTGCGTTCCTTACGGTTGGGTGATTTATGGGACCCCTTGACAGTTCGCTTTGAATAAGACTCGTCCAGCAAGGCCCAACTTTGGTTTTACCATTTGCCACCTAAGCCTTTTTCCCGGGTTTTCGCGAGCCGAGGGTCATCTTTATTTAACCCCGGACGGTGCTCCTTGAGTGCTGGCCCGAACTAGAACCCTGTGCAGCGCCCCTCAAGGCAACTTGAGGTCTGGTTTTAGTCGTATGGACTGCTCATCTGGATGTGCCACGAGAGCGAGATATGTGCAGCTCCTATCGGGATTTGTCGGCTGTCGGGCGGCTTTGCTGGTCTTGTTTTATTCTTTGTCGAAATGTCTTGTAGTCCGGGATTCGAGATTGATCGGGTCTTCCGGTAGAAGAATATCCTTAGTTGACCGTGAGAGCTTATAATGGGCTAAGTTGGGACACCCTGCAGGTAATATCTTTCGAAAGCCGTGCCCGCGGTTATGAGGCGGATGGGAATTTGTTAATGTCGGTTGTAGAAAACCCAAAGTTGACCTCAATAAAATACACATCAACGCGTGTGTAACCGTGATGGTCTCTTCTCGGCGGTCAGGAAGTGAACACGATGTTGGAGTTATGTCGGCGTAAGTAGTTCAGGATCACTTCTTGATCGCTACTAGCTTCACGACCGTGCTTTGCTCCTCTTCTCGCTCTCTTTTGCGATGTAGCCACCATATATGCTGAGTAAACTTGCTGTAGCTCCACTTTACTACCTGTCCTTCCTATAAGCTTAAATAGTCTTGATCTCGCGGGTGTGAGATTGCTGAGTCCCGTGACTCACAGATACTTCAAAACAGTTGCGAGGTTCAGCGAGGCCGGTGCAGGTGGCGCAACCGAGCTCAAGTGGGAGTTCGACGAGGCGTGGTCGTTACTATGTGTCTTTTCACGATGATCAGTAGTGGTGCCCAGTTGGGACGATCGGGGATCTGTGTAGCATTTGGGGTATCTTCTTTTATTTTGGTTCCGTAGTCGGACCTTGAGTGTACTCGAATGATGGATGTTTATTTATGTCTTGTGTGAAGTGGCATTGTAAGCCAACTATGTATCTCTTTCCTTATTTATTACATGGGTTGTGTGAAGATTACCTCACTTGCGACATTGCTTTCAATGCGGTTATGCCTCTAAGTCGTGCCTCGACACGTGGGAGATATAGCCGCATCGAGGGCGTTACAATCCGGGTCGACATCTGCCGGAGGAGGCGAAGAAGGCGGGGTTTGTACACGCCTGGATGAGGAAGGGGCAGTTGTCTTCTTCCTCTCCGCGTCCTTCATCATCCTCTTCGCCGCCGTGGCACTCGTGTGACGCCCGGACCCTTCCAGGGTAAATTGAGGCCGTGCAGCCCTGCCGGGCTGGACCGGCTCGCCGGAGCCAGCTCACCGCAGTACTCGCCCTCTTCCCGTGGCTGGCGTCGAGCCCGCCGCCTCGGCCTCCTCCTCCGACGACTCGTCGGCCACATCTTCGACAAGCGGGGACCCGGTGTTGCCGCTGCTGACTTCCTCGGTGGCCGCCGCCCACCGGGTGAGCTCCTCTTCCTCCGCAGCCGTTGCGGCCTTGTCCTCCACACCCCCGGCGCTGTCGGCTTCCCTGGCAAGCTGTGCCTCCCTCGCCCTGGTGGCGATGTAGTCCAGCTCTGCCTCGGTGGTGTCCATGACGAGCCACCGCTCGCCGTCGGCATCGACGAGCCCCTCATGTAGGGTGTCGAAGAATTTCTGCACTTCGACATCCTCCGGCTCCTTCCAGCTCAGGTTCGGGCCGTGCGCGTTGCAGTCCGGCATCATAGCAATGATCTATGACCGACGCGAATTATTGCACAACGGGACCACCCCCGCTGGCAGCTTGAACAACGCCCCCTTGAGGACCTTGCCGGCCTTTGCGGCAGCCCTCGCGACCTTGTCGGCCCGCTCGACCTCGCCGTCGCGACCCACGTCAAGCTGAAAAAGCCGCTGGCAGAAGTGGGCATGCGCCATCACCGTGAAATTGTGGTCGAGGCTGGGGCGGAGTCGCATAATATCAGCCGGGTTCATGAAGAGCCATGCTGGCCTCCCCTTGTTATGCAGCGGGGCGATCCGGTAGCGAATGAAGTCCGCCCCAATCATTTCAAGGGTGAGTCCAGCCTGGGTGAGCCGGAGGATCCTGGTAGTGGCGACCGTGAGCCTTCCGTCAGCGGCGTCAACATCACTCCAATCGCTGCCGCGAATCGGCGGCGCCCGGCGGACCTTGCAGAATGCCGGCGGGTCCTTCTCTTCAATCCAGCACCACCGGCCGCGCCATTCCTCCCACCTCTCCTTCATGGCACCGTCCGGGTACGCCCCTTGGATCTTGGGATCCAGGTGACGCAACCAAAGACGGCACCTCCCGGCTGAATCCGAGGGAAGAAATAATGGCGGAAAAGCGCCGTGTTGGGTTGCACCCCGGCAAAGCCTTCGCAAAGATGCGCAAAGAGAGCCATGCACGCCACCGCATTCGGAGTAAAATCCAAGAGACGGAAGCCGAAGGTGTGCATAATGTCGCAGAAGAAATCGGAAAAAGGAGGGCATAACCGCAAGAAAGATAATCAACGAAGAAGGGATACTGATTTGGAGCAGGATCGGCGCAGGCGGCGGGGATGACACGCGTGGCCGGATGACCCAAACTTTCTCCCCCCGTCTTCACTCCCCACAGGGGCCTGAAGGAGGCCCGGAGTTCATGTACGTCGACCGTCGAGGGGAAGAAGAAGGAGAACTGCATTCGCTGCCCCGACAGCATGCTCTCCGGCGGCTCCACAGTCCCAGCATCCTTGGCCACCCCCTTGCCGTTGGTGGATTTGGGCGCCATGGCGGCTGAGAAGGTTAGAGGACTGAGGAAAGAGTGGCGGAGATGCAGCGACGACAGGCGATGGCGAAAGCTTAGGGAAGAAGGAAGAGAGGACGACGGCTCTAATATTAGAAAAGGCACGAGGAAGGGGGTGAAAGGTGAGCGGCGCGCTCGCGGTTACTCCTTTTTTATTGGGAAAACACGGGCCGCCTCCTTTCACATTAACTACGACGTGACGCATGCGTGCGGAACCCAACCTCACGCATGCCGCCCACGTCACGCACACCCCTCCATGCCGCGGCGCGCGCGCGGGTCTTGGGAAGCGCAACACGCGAAAAATCTTACCACGGTGAAAACCGCCCCGCCTGTCCGCGCACCGTTCTGGGCCTAGCCCAACAACGCGTTGCGCTTATGTGTGGCCCAGGCCGGGGCTCTGTCGATTGTACAAAAAGAGGGTACACTTTTGTACCCTATAACTGCACAGGCGATCGAACCACGCCCGCGACCACACCAAGCAGGGCAAGGGAGGTGAGCCAGGGTAAGACCGAAGCCCAAGGTAGCTGGAACAATGCCAAGGCCAAGACCACGAAGAGCAAACGGACGAAGCGGGCTCCCCCCGGCAAGATCCTTGCCGGGATCAGCCTTAGTGGCCCCGGCAAGACCCTTGCCGTGGCAGCTCGCCCCACGCCTACGGAGCGAGTCACCCTTGAGTCCACGGGCCCCGCCATGATCCACTATGTTGGGGCAAGGGCACGGGTGACACCTCCATGGTGGCATGCAGATCTTTGTGAAGAAACATTCAAGATCAGATGAGCACTAGAAGAAGATGACCCTTGGCGAGATCCCAGCCAAGGAAAACCACGAGACCCACGGCAAGCACCTTGCGGGGGCAGCAGGCGCCACGGCAAGACCCTTGCGGGGCCCAGCAAACCCTGCCGAGGACATCTGAGGCCACCGCCAGTTCCGTGCCGACCAAGTCTCCACTGCCATTCACATGCAGCTGCCGACCCAACCAAGCTGGCAGGCACTGCGTGGCAACATCATGAATCTTCGTGAAGACCCCACCACCACGCCACCACAGCTGCTGCCTGCCTACATGGCATCGCCGCACCGCTGGCGAGTAGCGTGTCAACCGAGGAGGAGCGCTGCAGCGAGCAGGACGGACTTCGCCCCGTCCCGATAAAGCAAGAGGACACCTAAGCGGGCGCATTAAATCGCCTTGTCATGTAATGCGAGGATAACCTCGCAACATTGTGCCCTTTCCACCTCCTGTGTGCCTTTGTGGCAACCCTTTTTCCTATAAAAGGAGGCCGAGGCGACCGGGAGAGGATTCGGCTTTTGGAGCTCCTCCGCCCCATAGCTAGTTCAAGAACACAAATATACATCCACCAAAGCAGGAGTAGGGTTTTACGCATCCTCACGGCCCGAACCTGGATAAACGAACCGTGTGCTTTCTGTTTGATCCGCTCTTCTCTCAACCCCGCACCCCGCTAACCGTAGTAGGGATTCTTGTGATCCCATAGGTGTCGTTTCCACCGACACAATAATAAAGTTGTTATTTTATATTTCCTTATTCATGATAAATGTTTATTATTCATGCTAGAATTGTATTGATCGGAAACCTAAATACATGTGTGAACACATAGACAAACACTGTGTCCCTAGTGAGCCTCTACTTGACTAGCTCGTTGATCAAAGATGGTTAATGTATCCAAACCATGGACATGAGTTGTCATTTGATAACGGGATCACATCATTAGGAGATTGATGTGATGGGCAAGACCCATTCGTTAGCTTAGCATTATGATCGTTCAGTTTTATTGCTATTGCTTTCTTCATGTCAAATACATATTCCTTTGACTATGAGATCATGCAACTCCCGAATACCGGAGGAATACCTTATGTGCTATCAAACGTCACAACGTAACTGGGTGATTATAAAGATGCTCTATAGTTATCTCCGAAGGTGTTTTGTTGGGTTGGCGTGATTCGAGATTAGGATTTGTCACTCCGAGTATCGGAGAGGTATCTCTGGGCCCTCTCGGTAATACACATCATAAGCTTGCAAGCTAATGGCTAAGGAGTTAGTCACGAGGTGATGTATTACAGTACGAGTAAAGAGACTTGCCAATAACGAGATTGAACTAGGTATGAAGATACCGATGATCGAATCTCGGGCAAGTAACATACAGATGAACAAAGGGAATTACATATGTTGTCATAAGGTTCGACTAATAAAGATCTTCGTAGAATATGTAGGAGCCAATATGGGCATCCAGGTTCCACTTTTGGTTATTGACCAGAGAGGTGTCTCGGTCATGTCTACAAAGTTCTTGAACCCGTAGGGTCCGCACGCTTAACGTTCGTTGATGATATAGTACTGTATGAGTTATGTATGTTGGTGACCGGATGTTGTTCGGAGTCCCGGATGAGATCACGGACATGACGAGGAGCTCCGGAATGGTCCGGAGGTAAAGATTGATATATAGGATGATATGGTTTGGTCAAGGGGTGAAGCCCACGGGGCTTTAGGTCGGTGCAAAGGAGTTTCTGAGAGGCCGCAGGCGCTTGCTGAGACCTGGCGTCGGCCCGGGGCGAGCCTTGAGGCCCATGGCATTTGGGCTAGACGCCAAGGACTGTGGCATCTGGTCCTGGAAGTCTGAGAAGGACTCTTCCTTGCGGGCAAAACCGACTTTGAGGGGGCTTTTACTCCAAGTTTCGACCCCAGGGCTCAACATATAAATAAAGGGGCAGGGCTAGCACCTGGAACACATCAAGAAACACCAAGCCGTGTGCCGGCAACCCCGTCCCTCTAGTTTATCCTCCGTCATAGTTTACATTGTGCTCGTGAAGCCACAGGAGGTTGTTCTTCACCAACACCGTCCTGCGCCGTCGTCTGCGGAACTCATCTACTACTTCGTCCCTCTTGCTGGATCAAAGAAGGCGAGGACGTCATCGAGCTGAACATGTGCTGAACGTGGAGGTGCCGTACTTTCGGTACTTGATCGGGACGGATCGTGAAGGTGTATGACTACATCAACATCGTTGATAAACGCTTCTGCTTTGCAATCTTCAAGGGTATGAAGATGCATCTCCTAGATAGATCTTGCGTGGGCCTAGGAAATTTTATGAAATTGCATGCTATGTTTCCGAACAACATGACATGGCCATCATCATCTCATGCTTTTGATCTCCATCTCCAAAGCATCACCATGATCTCCATCATCACCGGCTTGACACCTTGATCTCCATTATTGCGTCGTGGTCGTCTCACCAACTATTGCTTCTACAACTATCGCTAACGCATAGTGATAAAGTAAAGCAATTACATGGCGTTTGCATTTCATACAATAAAGAGACAACCATAAGGCTCCTGCCGGTTGTCATATATCTTACAAAACATGATCCTCTCATACAATAACATTTATCACATCATGTCTTGACCATATCACATCACAACAAGCCATGCAAAAACAAGTTAGACGTCCTCTACTGTCAGATTTCGGGTTCCGGCAGACCCTCTAGGTTCGAACACTGGGGTGCGCGCGGAGATTTCGCCCCCTACCTACCTGCACCTCGCCGCCTCGCTAGGATCTAAGCTATGAAAAGAACAACACAGGAGACACGGGGTTTATACTAGTTCGGGCCACCATTGTGGTGTAATACCCTACTCTAGTTTGTGGTGTGGTGGATTGCCTCTTGGGCTGATGGTGATGAACAATACAAGGAAGAACAGCCTCGCGAGGGTCTGTTCTTAGCTGGTGCGATGAACTGCTAGGGGAAGTTCAGTTGCTTCTCTCTCTCTGGGTTCAGGATCGACCTCAACGTGTCCTTACCCTGTGGGTGGGTAGTCCTATTTATAGGCAAAGGCCCTGGGCCTCTTCCCAAATATTGAGCGGGAAGGGCGCCAACAATTGGCCATTTTGAAGGGAACATCTGATGCGCTTATCTTGACTAAAGTTGGTCCTCGCTTTGTCAAAGGCTCTGGTGGTGATGCCCGCTTAGGCTCCACAATGACTTCCTTCCTGCCGTTCAGCGGTCTTGGTCTTGTTGCACCGCAATGGATGCCTTTGCTTGATGCTCTCGCCTGCGCTTGCTCCTTTGCGAAAAGAGGAAAGGAGGACACTGCTGTGACTGGCGCCCTTTGGCGCCCTTGGTCGTCATGGCTTGCGTCGTGGGCACCTCGTGAGTACCCGCCTTGATCTCTCCGCCTCCTCGCGAGCCAGCTGAAGAGGCCGTGCTGAGAAGCTTCACGTCGTCCGCCCATGAAGGCTTGCCCCTCGCGAGGTCTTGAGCTTGTGTTGATGAAGATGGGCGTCTTGGGCCTCCCCTTGAGCCACGCCGCGGGCCGCAGGCGGCGAGAAATGCAGGGACCCCGTTCCCAGAACGCCGACAGTAGCCCCCGGGCCCAAGGCGCGCCCGGACTTGGCTGAGCAGAGAAGCGAAGGGGCAAGTGCGAAGCGCCGCGGACCCTAACAGCCTGCGGCCTTGTGCGCCGCGTGGCGGTTGATTGGACGTGGGTGCCTTTAGCAACTGCGCGAGTCGATAAAGGAGCGGCATCCGTCTATGCTTCGCTTCCCTTGCTTCCTCCGGTTACTGCCCAGATCCCCTTTCTTGCGCCCCTCCTTCTTGCCTCCGAAATCTTCAGATCTACTTCGACCGCGCGCTCCAGCAAGACATGGCGCCTTGCGGACCCGGCGGAGCTTGGTACTCGCCCGCCTTGGACTACGCCGAATGTGTGCGAGCGAGCCTTGCCGAGTGCGCCGGATGGTGGCGGCGCAAGGCATCGACGGGGCGAAGGTGTTCAAGGCCGGCTCCGCCCTTCCTGAGGGCCAAGGGAGCACCTTCTATCCGCTCTTCGTAAGCACCATTGCTACCGGTCTGGTTGCTCCCTTCTCCGAGTTTTTCTTCTCTGTCCTCCGACATTACAAGCTACAAGCTCTGCACCTCCACCCCAACTCTGTTCTTCTTCTGGCGATCTTCGCCTACTATTGTGAGGCTCACGTCAGGGTGCAGCCCTCAGTGGCCTTGCTGCACCACTACTTCTTCCTCCGGACCTCTCGTGGTCCCGCCTCCGCGTGCGCGAGCTTTGTCGCGTATGGTAGCTCCAACGCCATCTCGAATCCCGGGAAGAGGATTGAGGGCTTCAGGAGCAAGTGGGTCATGGTAGATGTTGGGCGCATCCACCCTCGGCTGATCTTGCCCACGGAGCACCCTGCGAGCTCCGTTGATTGGTCTCGCGCGGAGCTCGCGGATCCCCGCGCGTAGCCGGTGTTGGAGAAGATGGACGCGGATCTGAGGCCGGTCAACATGGCGACGGCGAAGCTGACCGGTGCATCGCTCCTGAGGGAGTTCCTGGAGCATCAGGTGGCCTCACTTCGTCAGCACTTGCTTCCGCTATGGAGGCCCCGCCCGAACTCCGCGGTCTTGGCCGGCGAAGATCTGGCCGCTGTCCTCCAATCCTTGGTCGGGGGTGACGTGGAGAGGTTGGAGGGCGCTCCTGTGCCCCTGTTCCTCCGAGATGATTGGTAGCAGGTGGTGAAATCCATGCCCGTCTTCAATGGGGACGGGCCCGTGCCCGCAGAGGTTCCCGAGGACCCGTCGGCCCTGGCGACGGTGAACGTGTCTTCCGACGACTCCAGCGAAGAGGAGGAAGAAGAGGAGCAGGAAGAGGGGCTTGACTCCGAGGCGACCGACGGAGAGTCGAGAGCTCCCCTCCCCCGGCTTAGGTCCCTTGTGGCACTCCAAAATTTTTGTTTTGGTTTTTAACCAAAAACTTGGTTGGTTTTGAAGGAGGTCATTTAAACCCTTCCAAAAATCTCTTTCTCTCAAGAATTTTCCCTTTGACAAAGGATTTTACTTTGGCATCTTCTTCAACTATGGTGTTGGTTATTTAAAAACCTTTCTTCTGATTCTCTCCTTCTCAAATTTATTTTTTTGGATTTATTTTTTTCTTTTAGAAGAAAACCCTAGGAGTTTTGGTTCTTCTATTATTAAAAAAAACCACCCATGGTTTTATCTTGCCTCTTGTGGTAAATCTTCCCAAAACCCCTCTTCCACTTTGAGGCAATCCAAATATTTTGACCAAACCAGTCCAACTCATTTTTGGATTCTTTATTTCATTTATTTCTTTCCCCAAAACAATTATGTCCATATTTTTGAGCCTAGGTGATTTGCAAAGCAAGTACCTTAATGCCTTTGAACTTTGATCTCAAATCAACTCCTCTGGATAGTCCCTAGCACCCACAACCTAGAACCATCAAGATCTACTCTCCTTCTTTTCAAAATTTTCAAATTTCAGCCTCTGCAAGTTTGGACCAGATTTGTCAAATTTGGTGAAATTCATATCTACTCTTCTCCAAAAATTCCACCAAAATTCAGGCAGCCCCCAGATGCAATGAGAGGCCACACTACCAAAGATCAGCTGAAGGAAAAATCCCCACATGCCAAAAACATTCTATCGAACACCTAGCATGCACTGTCACTTTGCACTTTCAGAAAAATTTAGAGATTCAGAGAAGTTCAGTGTCGTTTCTTTGTTAGAGAGTTGTCACCTGCCAACTGTATGCGCCTGGCGCGTTCGCCTGCCCCCTCCTCCTGGCGAGCACCGCACGCTCCCTTGGACAGTGCAGAGGCGTCGATGGCGGCGGCGTCGCCCGGCGGTGGCGATTCTGCGGTGGCGAGCCACCCTTGGCGGCCAGTGAGGCTGAGCCAGCTCGCCACGCCGTCCAGCGCCACCAACGCTCCCCTGCCTTCGCGTGGCCTCATGCCGCCAGCGCACCCAGCAGCACCGTCGCCGTGGCAAGCAAGCACAGGCGCGCCCTCTGCCGCCGGCAGACGCGCCACCCGTTCCGTCGAAACCCACTCAAAGCTCCTAATCCAAGTCCGTTTAGCGTCTGAATGGAACCAGTGGGCCTCCACGATGACGCTCAACCCCCTAAACCTCCCCGACCAAGCTCTGCGCCGCCGTAACCTTCGCCGGAGAACTCCGTTCACGGCCACCGCCTCGGACCGCCTATAAAAAGGGGCCCCGAGCTCGCCCTCAAGCACGCACCACCTCTGCACCTCACCAACACCCCGCCAGGCCACTAGGAGGACCTCGAGGAGGTCTCCTCCCCCAACTCCGGCCGCCCCGTTCCGCCTCGGCCACCACCTCGTTTCACTCCGGTGAGGCCGTCCCCGATGCCCAAATCTCGTCGATAGCCTCCTCTAGCACCCAGTAAGCTAGCCCCCGCTTCAATTTGGCCTTCGCAGCCCTCCCCGACGAGATCACACTCCACCCGAGCCGCCGTCCGCCGGAGCAAAGGCCGCCGTCGACGTGGTGCTCGCCGGCGACCACCACCACCACCCACCGACGCGGAATGACGCATTGAGCACGGAGGTACCACCCGATCCTCCTGCCTCGTCGTGGATCGCCGCCGGCGACCACCGCAGCTCTCGGGCGCCGACGAGCTCCGTCCCCTTGTTTGAATTTTCAAACCTGACGGGTGGGACCCGCCTGTCAGCCTCTCTGTTCTTTTTTTTGAACCGTTTTATAACAGTGTATTCTGACAAATGTGCTTTCCAATTTGAATCGTTTTCTGAACTTTTCTGTTCTGCCCCCTGAGTATTTTCTGTTTCATTACGAAAGGTCCTTGGACCAAAACACTTATAACTTTTAAACAGAAAAGGATTTTTGAGTGATTCTTTTCTGTCCTCTTCAAAATTTTGTCTAGTTTTTACCAGATTTATTTGAAAAGTATTTGGAATATGTTTTGAGCACCCTTGGTATTTACGTTAGTGCGTATATTTTTGTATACCGTAGATACGAAGGAGGTGACGGAACCGCTGAACTTCACGAGCTAGGCCCGACTACTCCGAACCAGGCAAGCATGTTTGAACTTTTGATATGATGAGTGTTTGGGCATGTTTGCATTAATTAGTATCATGGCATGTTCATGAGCATCTCGATGAAAGTTTTATCACGTAAAAGTTGAGGCAAGTGAGTTTGAAATCCATGAGTTGTTGGAAGCGAGTTGCATGTCCATGAGTTGGCATGAGAATGGGTAAGATGGCAGTGTTGTAGCATGCCGGTCTTATGCCGCACCATTGACCAGTGTCAACATAAATCAGTCCAGTTCCGTCCGTCTCCCCTTTCGTACTACCAGACGTTTTCCGCAAGGGATACGGCTTAGTAAGTTGCAAACCACTTTTTGGTACACACCAAATCGAGAGGCCGGGATGAGGGTTCCATGGCCCTGGATTAAATCCTATCATCCGGTCAGGGGCATGGGTGTTTCGGTTGGGACGAGAGGGGCACCCCTTAGAGCGCGTATATAAATTTGATCCCATGCTATTCGAGATTGTGATCTCCCTGTCTCAAAGTTTTTCTTGAACGCTGTCTAGGGTGATTCCTGGCAACGTGAGGTAGGATGGGTGTGTACTGGTTAGTTGTGTTTCCTCCGAAATACCGTAACGGAACTAGTCCCCGTGACTACGAAATCCGTTGGCTGTGGATAATTTAGTACAAACTCTGCGAGTCAAAAATCCTTGAAATCATCTTATTTAGATCCAAGTGTTGTGATCATCTTATCTTGTCAAATGTCGGTCCGGAGATAGAAACTCCTCGAGAACCACATGAGTGTTAAAGGTTTATTTCACGTGGATGGACTAACTCGTTCTTGTCTTGTGATGAATATTTTCCGTGAGTACCATTTCTTGTAAAATGAAGTATAAGCCCTTTACTGCGATGTCGCTCGACGTCCGATTGTAGCATTGTTATTTACTTGTTTCGATATAAGCCCTTTCTGCGATGTCGCTCGGACATCCGATGTAATCTTATTATTTACTTATTCTTGATATAAGCCCTTATTCGTTTAATTTTGATATAAGCCCTTTCCGTGATGTCGCTCCGACGTCCGATCGTAACGCACGATGCCTTTTCTTTCAGTATAAGCCCTTTATGAGGTGTCGCTTAGGCGCCTCGACGTAGCATGCTTTACTCATTTGTTAAGCCCTTGAGGTGTCGCCTGGACACCGATCGGTTTTTAGTTTATTTTCTTTGGGTTTTGAGCGGACTACCGCCGATTCCTTTTACTTACCTTGATATACTGATTTGATTGCACATTGTTAAATTACTCATGGCGCATTCGTGCATACATTTGTTATATCTTTTGTCCGAACTGTCTTGCGAGTACTTTCAAAGTACTCACCGCTTATTGATTTGGCGAGATCTTGATGAAGGCGATCTCATGGATGAAGAGTTCGATAGCGAGTCCGGCGCCTAGAGGAATCGGTCGGTCTCGTCGACCCTGGATTAGTCATCGTGTTATATTCGCTTCCGCTACCCAAATAAATTCACCGAGCCTCACCTCGACGCTCGATGAGCCGCTAGTGCAGGAGTCATATCATCCACTCCACCGTGTTATTCCACTACTTTACCTCGAGTCAGTAGTATGCCATCGCTCCACTGTGTCATATCCGCCACTATGTATAATTATTGGCGTGCTTGTAATAAATTGTTGAGCAAGATCAGCTCGACCTGTAATATATTAAATGCTACCGGCTTATTGTATCAAGGTTTTGTCTACCGGTGAGGAGGATTTTCCTCACATGGAATTAATAGATCGGTTTCTCAATAAATATTTTATTGGAAAACCGGTCGTGACAAGCTTGGTACCAGAGCCAGCTGATTGTAGGAAGCCACTAGGTGCGATCGCTAATCGGTTATTAGCATATAGAGCTATTTGTAAATTTTACAAATGTAGTCAATTTCGACGATCGGCATAAATTTATGATTTGACCACTCAGGATTTTTGCCTACTTTTGTAGATGGTTGGCAACATTGCGAGTCACAGATGTTCACCAACATGCCCGATGGGTTCGTCAAGCTTCTCTCCTTCATCGTCCAAGTCGCGATGGGGCCATCTGTCGCCCGTCTTCTCACTCTCTCAGCACAAGGTCAATGACCGTCTAACCATACACCAGGCGCGGTGCAATTCAAGGAGGCGAGTTGGCGTTTCCGGTTCTTGGGGAGAGCCATGCCCAGGAGAAGCATGCACTGCAGATGGCAGCCCATGAGGCGATAGCTCGTCTCGAGGATATCCTTCCTTCGATGAAGACTCGTCGTTACCGCTACCTTCCATGTCACGTGCCATACATCTGCCACTCGCGTTCTCTTGCCCCGAGAGGAGAACGAGGCGAAGCTTTGAGATGCTTATCGAGTATCTCCGGGCTTTGGAGGCAGCCTTCGACAACCTGGTGGACGACTTTGTAGCTGCCAGCATGGACTCAATCCATGGCTGTGCCGCCAACAGGAGGGAGCTCCTGCGCACCGCACCGCCACTGACTTTCGTCTCATCATCAGCATCTTTTGCTCCTACTGCTCTTGCTACTACTCGTCGCCTGCCTACCATGGAGGAGTTCAACCATGTCATTGCGCCTTCTCCAGTTCGTTCTGCACCACCCCTTGCGCCCGCTCATGTTCGAGTTGTCCCGCATAGGGCACCTGCTCCACCAACTCAGCGCATCACTTCACGTCTGGAGCCTATCTCCGAAGAGGAGGTTGAGTCCCCAGCCTCACTGCGCCTCACCCTTGGCAGGCCAAGGGAAATCCTTACCATCTCCGACTGAGTAAGCTTAGCCGCCATGCGAAGTACCGACTTGTGCGATATGTGTTTATGTACATAAGCTGTGAGGAGTAGCTTGTTTGCGCATCATGTAGGAACTGGAGGAGTGCACTAGCCTAAATAACATGTCAGGAATATGTACGCATATCCTGAGTGATGTATTGTATAATTACTGCTTGCGTGTAAGATATGTAATGAGCAGTCCTTCTCCGTGCGCAAACGTTTATTCTCTTGAAAAATCTTGGAGCATTTGAGACTTCTTCCGTCTTCATGAATTTATTGACTTTTGCGACTCAAATTTCTTTTCTTATGAGTTTCACAAAATATGTCCCCAGAGTGAACAATGTCTCGTCCTTGGGCCAGCTCCATACCAACTCCGCCAGAGCAAAATTATGACACACAACCCAGCAACAATTTCACACAGGCAGTCAAGTCAACAGGCGGTGAAATAGCACTTTCCCAAATGTGCCGTCTTTATGAGCAAAGTCAGCAACAACATCGGAAATGATGAACCAAGTCATCAATATGGGAAATCACCGTGGGCACTTTCAGCAGCAATCAAAGTTATCCGAGCTACAAAAGACCGTCCCCAAACATTTTCTCACTGACAAACCTCTTGAAGCCGAGGACTGGCTTGAGACATGGAAAGAAAATTAATTATTGCCCAGTGTTCAGATCTGGAGAAAGTACTGTATGCACCGCACTATCTCACTGGAGCAGCCGCATCGTGGTGGGAAAATTTCCTACACATGCACCCCAACGAAAATAATATAACATGGGAGGAGTTTAAAGAAGGTTTTCGTGGGGCACACATTCCTAAGAGTCTTATGAAGATCAAAAAGAGAGAATTTGATGACCTCAAGCAAAGGACAATGACGGTGTCAGAATACAACAGTCAGTTTACTCTGTTGTCTCGCTACGCCAATGAGGAGCGTATGTCGGAAAGCAAGAAGATGGAGAAATTCCTAGACGGTCTGACGCCCGCGCTTAAATGCCAACTGGTCGTGCACACCTTTCCAGATTTTAAGACGCTGGTGGATAAGGCCATTACCTTGGAAAATGAGAGACACAGCTTAGAAGATTTCCGCAAGCGGAAGAGGGACCAGACTAATCATGCCCGCAACCACCGCAGCAAGACAGATGTTCAGAAAAAATGGGCACCCAAACCCACAAGCGTCTCACGTCCAATCAAGAATTTTCATGCAAGGGACAAGGAGTTCACATACCGCCCATGCGTTACCTGTTACGCTTGTGGAGAAGAAGGGCACTTTGCCAAGCAGTGCCCCAAGCCAAGGAACTCGACCCCAAAGCCGAACAACGGAGGCAATAATTCGGCGCCAAAGCGCAACAATTTCAACCCAAATAACAACCACAGGAAGGGTCATCTGAACCACGTGACCAAAGAGGAAGCACAGAATGCCCGAGATATCGTACTCGGTACGTTTCCTGTCAACACAATACCTGCCATGGTTTTGTTTGATTCTGGAGCTTCTCATTCTTTCATTTCGAAAAGTTTTGCCTCGCAAAATAATTTTTCGATGCTTCCTTTGGAAAAATCTATGATCGTCAAGTCCCCTGGGATTAAGCAAGTTACCCAGAGTTATTGCCAGGGAGTAATTATTGAGTTTGAAGGGTTGAAGTTTCACGCAAATCTTATCGTGTTAGAAAATAAAGGGCTGGATGTCATCCTAGGGATGGATTGGTTAACCACCAACAAAGGTTTTATTGATTGCTTCAACCGGACCGTGATTCTCACCCACCACCACGGGAAGACCATAAAAGTTTCAGCCAAGGAAAGAAAAATATCCCGGCAACCAAGATTGAACAAGGTGGATATTTCTGAATTGAGCAAGGTTCCAGTAGTGTGTGAATTTCCAGACGTATTTCCCGAAGAACTACCAGGCATGCCACCAGACCGAGAGATAGAATTCAGCATTGAGCTAGCACCCGGAACCGCCCCCATATACAAGAAACCATACAGAATGGCACCATCCGAATTGGTAGAACTGAAGAAGCAAATAAAAGAATTACTGGACAAAGGTTATATCCGAGCCAGCTCCTCACCCTGGGGTTCACCAATTTTATTTGCCAAAAATAAGGATGGAACCCTGAGATTGTGCATAGACTATCGAGTGCTTAACATGGTCACAATCAAGAACAAATATCCGATGCCACGGATAAATGATTTATTTGATTAGCTCACTCAGGCCAAGGTATTCTCAAAAATTGACTTGAGGTCGGGATACCATCAATTAAAAGTGCGAACCGAAGATATTCCCAAGACGGCTTTCACCTCCAGATACGGATTGTATGAGTTCACCGTAATGCCATTCGGACTAACAAACGCCCCCGCACATTTTGTTCACCTCATGAACAAAGTATTTATGAAGTTTATGGACAAGTTTGTTGTGGTATTTATCGATGATATTCTGGTATACTCCAAGACACCAAAAGAGCACGCTGAACATCTCCGAATTGTACTAGGGGAACTCAGGAAACATCAATTGTACGCTAAATTCAGTAAGTGTGAATTTTGCTAAGGCAAGTAGGTTTTCTGGGCCACATACTGACCCAAGAAGGTATTGCCGTAGATCCGGAAAAAGTCAAGGCCGTACTTGGCTGGAAGCCACCAGCCAGCCTAACGGACGTACGAAGTTTCTTGGGAATGGCAGGATACTACCGAAGATTTATTGAAGGATTCTCCACCATAGCAAAGCGAATGACGCAGCTACTCAAGAAAGACAAGAAGTTTGAATGGACGGAAGCTTGCGAGAAAAGTTTCCAAGAATTAAAAAGGAAATTAACGACATCACCAGTATTAATTGTGCCAGACATACACAAGAATTTTGAGGTGTATTGCGATGCATCCCGGAAAGGCCTCGGATGCGTGTTGATGCAAGAAGGCAATGTAGTCGCATATGTCTCCAGACAACTTCGCAAGCATGAGGAAAATTATCCTACTCATGACCTAGAGTTAGCAGCAGTTATTCATGCACTCAAAGAATGGAGACACTTTTTACTTGGAAATCGTTGTGAGATATACACGGACCATAAGAGCCTCAAGTATATTTTCACACAACCGGAACTGAATTTAAGGCAACGACGCTGGTTGGAACTAGTGAAGGATTATGACGTTGGAATCCACTACCACCGGGAAAAGCAAATGTAGTGGCAGGCGCCTAAGTCGGGACCCTAGCCCAAGCGACGACGGCCTGCCAAACCCGAGACCTGAATTTCGGCAGAGTTTGCTAAACTCAACTTGTCGGTAGTCACCGAAGGCAGCATATCAAATTTAGAAATACAGCCTACCCTGATGGAAACAATTAAAGAGGCTCAGCATGGACACCCCAGCATTGAAGGCATTAAAGGAAAGTGAGTTTGGGCAAGGCCCCTGTAATTCATTATCGATAAGCGGTGAATATTGTGGTACGGGGATAGACTTTGCGTGCCAAATATCAAGGATCTTAAACAGCAGATCTTAGCTGAAGGCCACACCGCCCGATTCGATACATCCGGAGGGACAAAATGTACAAGGATATTCAGGAAAAATATTGGTGGCACGGTCTAAAAGGACATAGCCACGTTCATCGCATGTTGTGACTCTTGTCAACGCATCAAAGCCGAGCACCGTAAACCGGCGGACTTTTACAGCCAAATAAAATACCCGAGTGGAAATGGGGCGAGATTGGGATGGATTTTATTGTTGGGCTACCTCGGTCACAAAGACGGAAATAATGCCATTTGGGTCATCAGCGATAGACTGACTAAAGTAGCACACTTCATCCCCATGAAGACAACCCACACCACTCGAAATTTGCTAGGCTTTATCTTTCCCGTATCGCTGCCTTACATGGAGTCCCAAAGAAAATAATCTCGGACGAGAGCACTCAATTCGTCTCCGATTTTGGGATCACTTACAACAAGCTCTGGAACTCAACGGCATTCAACCGCATACCACCCCTGACAAATGGGCAAACCGAAGCGCGTAAACCAGATTCTAGAAGATATCTTTGAGAGCATGTGTCCTCACCTATGGGACCAGTTGGGAAGAGAGCTTACCATATGCGAGTTCGCATATAACAACAGTTATCGAGCCAGCCTGCAAATGGCATCATTTGAGGCTCAGACGGCGAAGATGTCGTACCCCACTAAATTGGTCGAAACCGGAGACAGCCATATCTTCAGCCCGGACATGCTCAAGGAGGTGAAGATAAAGTCAAGGTGATTAGGATCGACTCAAGACAGCCCAAAGTCGATGTAAGAGTTATTACGATCAAAAACATCGGGAATCAGCTTTGAACCGGTGAATTTGTGTACCTACGAGTATCCCCTATGAGAGGCCTGCATCGATTCAAGATTAAAGGAAGCGGCACCAAGATTCATCGGACCATTCGCATAATGGCACGGAGAGGCACGGTAGCCTACCAGCTAGACTTACAGAAGATTTATCCGACGTCCACGACGTGTTCCACGTCTCGCAATTGAGGAAGTGCGTGAGCAACCCGGAGAAGCAAGTATCCCATGAAAACATTGACGTGCAGCCAGACCTCACATATCGAGAGCATCCAATAAAAATCTTGAGGAGTCGAAAGGAGAACCCGACGAAAAACCATCAAGTTCTTCAAAGTTCAATGGAGCAACCACACCGAGAGTGAAGCCACTTGGGAAAGAGAGGATTTTCTTCGGACAGAGAACCCACACTTATTTGAGAATCAGCTGAAATCTCGGGGACGAGATTCTTCCTAAGGGGGTAGGTGTTGTGGCACTCCAAATTTTTTGTTTTGGTTTTTAACAAAAACTTGGTTGGTTTTGAAGGAGGTCATTTAAACCCTTCCAAAAATCTCTTTCTCTCAAGAATTTTCCCTTTGACAAAGGATTTTACTTTGGCATCTTCTTCAACTATAGTGTTGGTTATTTAAAAACCTTTCTTCTGATTCTCTCCTTCTCAAATTTATTTTTTGGATTTATTTTTTCTTTTAGAAGAAAACCCTAGGAGTTTTGGTTCTTCTATTATTTAAAAAAACCACCCATGGTTTTATCTTGCCTCTTGTGGTAAATCTTCCCAAAACCCCTCCTTCCACTTTGAGGCAATCCAAATATTTTGACCAAACCAGTCCAACTCATTTTTGGATTCTTTATTTCATTTATTTCTTTGCCAAAAACAATTCTGTCCATATTTTTCAGCCTAGGTGATTTGCAAAGCAAGTACCTTAATGCCTTTGAACTTTGATCTCAAATCAACTCCTCTAGATAGTCCCTAGCACCCACAACCTAGAACCATCAAGATCTACTCTCCTTTTCAAAATTTTCAAATTTCAGCCTCTGCAAGTTTGGACCAGATTTGTCAAATTTGGTGAAATTCATATCTACTCTTCTCCAAAAATTCCACCAAAATTCAGGCAGCCCCCAGATGCAATGAGAGGCCACACTACCAAAGACCAGCTCAAGGAAAAATCCCCACATGCCAAAAACATTCATCAACACCTAGCATGCCTTTGTCACTTTGCACTTTCGTAAAAATTCAGAGATTGAGAGAAGTTCGATCGCGTTTCTTCGTCGAGAGTTGTACCTGTCAACTATCGCCTGGCGCGTTCTTGCGCACGGCCCCTCCTCCTGGCGAGCACCGCACGCTCCCTTGGGCGGGTGCAGGCGTCGTGGCGGCGGCGTCGCCGGCGTTAGCGATTCTGCGGTGGCGAGCCACCCTTGGTGGCCAGCGAGGGCCTGAGCCAGCTCGCCACGCCGTCCAGCGCCGCCCAACGCTCCCCTGCCTTCCGCAAGGCCTCATGCATGCCAGCGCACCCCGCGGCACCGTCGCCGTGGCCGGCAAGCACAGGGCGCGCCCTCTGCCGCCGACGGGCCCGCGCCACCCCGTTCCGTCGAAACCCACTCAAAGCTCCTAATCCAAGTCCGTTTAGCGTCTGAATGGAACCAGTGGGCCTCCACGATGACGCTCAACCCCCTAAACCTCCCCGACCAAGCTCTGCGTCGTCGTAACCTTCGCCGCAGAACTCCGTTCATGGCCACCGCCTCGGACCGCCTATAAAAGGGGCCCCGAGCTCGCCCTCAAGCACGCACCACCTCTTCACCTCACCAACACCCCGCCAGGCCACTAGGAGGACCTCGAGGAGGTCTCCTCCCCCAACTCCGGCCGCCCCGTTCCGCCTCGGCCACCACCTCGTTTCACTCCGGTGAGGCCGTCCCCGACGCCCAAATCTCGTCGATAGCCTCCTCTAGCACCCAGTAAGTTAACCCCCGCTTCAATTTGGCCTTCGCAGCCCTCCCCGACGAGATCACACTCCACCCGAGCCGCCGTCCGCCGGAGCAAGGGCCGCCATCGACGTGGTGCTCGCCGGCGACCACCACCACCACCCACCAACACGGAATGACGCACTGAGCATGGAGGTACCACCCGATCCTCCTGCCTCGCCGTGGATCGCCGCCGGCGACCACCGCAGCTCTCGGGCGCCGACGAGCTCCGTCCCCTCGTTTGAATTTTCAAACCTGACGGGTGGGACCCGCCCGTTAGCCTCTCTGTTCTTTATTTTTTGAACCGTTTTCTGAAAGCGTATTCTGACAAATGCACTTTCCAATCTGAATCGTTTTCTGAACTTTTCTGTTCTGCCCCCTGAGTATTTTCTGTTTCATTACAGAAAGGTCCTTGGACCAAAACACTTATAACTTTTAAACAGAAAAGGATTTTTGAGTGATTCTTTTTCTGTCCTCTTCAAAATTTTGTCTAGTTTTTTATCAGATTTATTTGAAAAGTATTTGGAATATTTTTTTGAGCACCCCTTGGTATTTACGTTAGTGCTTATATTTTTGTATACCGTAGATACCGAAGGAGGTGACGGAACCGCGAACTTCACCGAGCTAGGCCCCGACTACTCTGAACCAGGCAAGCATGTTTGAAATTTTGATATGATGAGTGTTTGGGCATGTTTGCGTTAATTAGTATCATGGCATGTTCATGAGCATCTCGATGAAAGTTTTATCACATAAAAGTTGAGGCAAGTGAGTTTCGAAATCCATGAGTTGTTGGAAGCGAGTTGCATGGCCATGAGTTGGCATGAGAATGGGTAAGATGGCAGTGTTGTAGCATGCCAATCTTATGCGGATCGCTGACCCAAAGTCAACATAAATCAGTCCAGCCTCCGTCGTCTCCCTTTCAGTACTACCACACGTTTTCCGCAAGGGATACGGCTTAGTAAGTTGCAAACCACTTTCGGTACACACCAAATCGAGAGGCGGGATGAGGGTTCCATGGCCTGGATTAAAGCCTATCATCCGGTCAGGGGCATGGGTGTTTCGGTTGGGACCGAGAGGGGCACCCTTAGAGCGCGCATATATAAATTTGATCCCATGCTATTCGAGATTGTGATCTCCCGTCTCAAAGTTTTTCTTGAACGCTGTCTAGGGTGATTCCCGGCAACGTGAGGTAGGATGGGTGTGTACCGTTAGCTGTGTTTCCTCCGAATACCGTAAATGGAACTAGTCCCCGTGACTACGGAACCGCTGGTTGTGGATAATTTAGTACAAACTCGCAGAGTCAAAATCCTTGAAATCATCTTATTCAGATCCAAGTGATGTGATCATCTTATCTTGTCAAATGTCAGTCCCGGAGACAGAAACTCCTAAGAAACACATGAGTGTTAAAGGTTTATTTCCTATGGATGGACTAACTCGCTTCTCGCCTTGTGATGAATATTTTCCGTGAGTACCATTTCTTGTAAAATGAAGTATAAGCCCTTTCTGCGATGTCGCTCGACGTCCGATCGTGGCATTGTTTTTTACTTGTTTCGATATAAGCCCTTTCTGCGATGTCGCCGGGACGTCCGATCGTGGGCAATCAAGTATTTACTTATTCTTGATATAAGCCCTTTCTGCGATGTCACTCGCACATCCGCCGCGCATTGTTATTCGCTTACTTTTGATATAAGCCCTTTCGTGATGTCGCCCGACGTCCGATCGCGGGCACACATGTCTTTTCTTTCAAGATAAGCCCTTTATGAGGTGTCGCTTAGACGCCTGATCGTGGCATGCTTTACTTATTTGTTCGCTTCTTCGAGGTGTCGCCTCAGACACCCGATCAATTTTTAGTTTATTTTCTTTGGGTTTTCGAGCGGACTACCGCCGATTCCCTTTTTACTTACCTTGCTATACTGATTTGATTGCGATTGTTAAATTACTCATGACGCATTCGTGCATACATTTGTTATATCTTTTGTCCGAACTGTCTTGCGAGTACTTTCAAAGTACTCACCGCTTGTTGATTTGGCCGATGTCGACGAAAGCGATCTCATGGATGAAGAGTTCGATAGCGAGTCCGACGCCTAGAGGAATCCCGTCGGTCTCGTCGACCCTGGATTTATCATCGTGTTATATTCGCCTCGCTACCCAAATAAATTCACCGAGCCTCACCTCGACGCCGATGAGCCGCCAAAGGCAGAGTCATATCATCCACTCCACTGTGTTATTCCACTACTTTACCTCAAGTCAAGAGTATGCCACCGCTCCACTTGTGGTCATATCCGCCACTATGTATAATTATTGGCGTGTTTGTAATAAATTGTTGAGCAAGATCAGCTCGACCTGTAATATATTAAATGCTACTAGCTTATTGTATCAAGGTTTTGTCTACCAGTGAGGAGGATTTTCTCACATCGAATTAATAGATCGGTTTCTCTATAAATATTTTTATTGGAAAACCGGTCGTGACATCCCGCGCTCTCCACCTCCCGGCGAGTGACGACGACGAGGATGACGTCGAGCGGGGCGGCGAGAGCCTGCCCCCGATCCCGAAGAGGGGCAGGACTGGGCTGGTCCCCCGGGGGTTTGCTCCGGCCCCGAGGCGATCCGCAGACGCGCCTCCCGGCTTCCTTCGAGGCTGATCCTGCAGCCGGGCTTTGGGCTTGGCACGGGCCGAGGTTGCTCGAGCTCGTGAGTGATGACCAGTAAGTGCTTGATTCTTGCTTTATTCCTTGTTTTGTCGCTGAGGCTTGTCGTCTGTGTCTCTTGGCTAGGCTGGCGCCTGCGGCGAAGAGGCCGAAGGGATCTCCTGAGGTCCCGTCTGGGGCAGTGCCTCTGCCCGCGAAAGAAGGTGGCTGCAAGGCGCGGGCCTCTCCTACCCGGTCGTCCTCGCGAGGCCTGGCTGAGCCGGCTGGGGCGAGCTCGGCCCCCGTGGCCAAAGCGACTCCTGAGATGTCCTGCTCGATGCCGCCACGCCACGGCAGCCGGGCGCAGAGGTCCCGCCAGATACAGGGTCACGCCGCCTCCTTCTACTCCGCCAACCGCCGTCTCCGACTCTCCTACTATCTCGGATCGTGGCCGCTGAACTGACCGCCTGCGACAGATCTTCTCGGCGCCGACCTCGCCAGGCCGGGCGCCTGGAGCTGGCTTCTGGTTGGATTCGCTCTGACGCATCTATTCGGGCGACGCTGGTCCAAGCTTCGACGACTTGCGACGAGGAGAAGCAGGTCGTCCTCGGGGCGAAAGCTGCTCGCGACGCCGCCTTGGGGGAGGTGGCTGACGTTCGAGGTCGCTGCAAGGCGCTGGAGAGTGAGCTGCAGGGCCTACGGGACCAGCTTGCCAAGGAGGCCTCACCCGCCAAGAGCAGGAGGAAGACCTGAAGGCTCGCGAGGCGGCCGTCAAGGATCGGGACACCAAGCTCAAGAAGCGCCGTGACCGCCTGGGCGCGCTGGAGCAAGAGTTGGAGGCGAGGAAGGTCGAGCTGGACGGCAAGGCGCAGGTTCTTGCCGAGGATCGCGTGGCCTTCACGGAGATGGATGTGAAGGCTCGCACCTTGCTGAGGACGCTATATGACAGCGGCATGGAGAGCCCGCTGGCCGCGCCGAGGACGGCCCCGCCAAGCTGCTTCCCTTCCTGATCCGCGCTCTTGAAGATGTCACCCTTGGCATTGGCCCTACGGCTGAGGCCGAGGCGCGCGTCTTGTCTTCTACTGTGCTGACGCGGTTCCTCACCCACATCTACCTTCAGGATCCCAACGCCGACCTCGACAAATGGCTGGAGCCAAGAAGCGGCGAGCTTGCCCTGCTGCCACGCCGAGGCTGTGAAGGGTCGTCTGGAGGCTCTGGGGCGGTTCTAGGCCTTCAAAGACCAAGCCAAGCGAGGCGCTGCCGCCCCTCGGCTCCACGAGGCGAATTCCACTCACAAGAGCCTCCGCCACGACAAATAACTCCATGGTGGCTCCCATTCTGCTTCTAATTCCTACAACAGGTATCATGCCCCGGGGAGGCGTTTAAACTTGCGTTTGGTGTTGTGATAACAGTTATGGACCGTAATATTTTCCTTTTGAATTCCTTGAGATTTGCGATTTTCCTTCCTACTTGCTTGTGTTCTACGCCGCAGAGCCTGCCTCCAAGATACCTCACTGCTAGCCCCGACCGGAAACCAGGACGGGACCAAGGAGTGAGGGGCTATGTGACAAGTTAGGCTCCTGAGTCGCGATGCTCAGGAGTCCCCCTTGGCGCGCGAACAGCAAGTAGGGAGGTGAGGTGTGCGGGTGGATCTACCATTCTACGTTTGCAGAGCCCGGCCCCGCGCATACCTCAACCGTCGTTAGCCTTTCGGAACTAAGGGGTGAGGGGCTACGTGACCAGTTAGGCTCCTGAGTCGCGATGCTCAGGAGTCCCCCTTGATGCTCAAACGGCCTTCTTACCTTGGCTCCCCTCGGGGAGTGACGTGCGACGAACCAGGCCCGAGGGGCCTGGCTGGGCGGCGTGCGCCCTGGCGTGACTCCAGCGCAGCCCCCTGTGCCCAGCCCCCTCACGCACTCCCAAGGGGAGACGCTGCGATGAGGCCAGACACCGAGCCTGGGCTCCCCGAGGTTGATGTGCCGGGCCACCTCATTGTTTATCACCAGCATGAGCATAGCGCCCAGATGTGTACGGCATAGCCGCCCTCGGCAAGTTGTCGCCAGCCAGCTGAGCATGGTGCTTCCACTGCGCGTGAGGGGGTTCTCCCGAGGAGCCCCTGGGCGCAGCCCCGCCTCGACACGTGGCTGGCACGGTAGGGCTTGACGAGGTGTATCTGGGCACCCGTGAGCCAGCGCGGGACTCACGAGGCCCTACCTCAAGGCGGGTTGCGCCTGGCACTGGGCCTTAACTTGTGATGTGTTCCTGCAAATTTGGTTATATGCCGGCGCTCTACGTCCTAGGTTCCCGGCCCTCGAGCTGGTCTCAGCCGTCGTTGGTATGCCTAGTCGCGATGCCGTGGACAAGGCCAGAGGGTGAGGGCTGGAGAGCTAGTAGGAGCCCCGAGTCGCGATGCTCAGTACCCCCCCTTTAACGCAAGCGAATCGACATGAATGAAGAAGAGGTGTCGTGGACAGCATCAAATAACAAGCATGATGGGTCGAACGATGACCAAATAAACGCGAAGAGGAATACATGCACTGGGTTCAGCCCGAGCGACTTGGGATGGTACAGCCAGGGGCGCCCCAACAAAGTAAGCTAGAACATGAAGTAAAGGGATACACGCCATGTGGACGGACCCACGCGCTCCGGGAATAATGCAGCCTCGAGGGGGCGCGCCCCACCGAAAATGAAAAATCGAAGGATGTCACCTGATAACGTTGAAGACGAAGGGGTGTTGGAGTAGCAGACTTGGTGGGCTGTGGAGGCCGGCCCTCACGAGCCCCCAGGCCCGGGAGCCTCGGTAGGCTCCGGAGGCGCTGGTGGCTCCTCATGGACCATCTCCATCTCCGCCAGGGCTGCGGAACACCTGGCCTCTTGAGCCTCCAGGATGCTCCCCATGAGGCGTCGGTACGTGGCGGCCGCATTCGGCAAGCTGTAGGGCATGCGAATGTAGCTGTGGGGCGGGCCTTCGCAGCGCCCCACGCGTGAGGGCCAGAAGCGCTCCTGAGAGGCGGCTTGGTTGAGCCCTGGGATGTTGATGCAGACGCGCAACCCACCATCCTCGCCTTGATGGGGAGCCACAGCGGGTGAGCGGCGGCTGCCACTCATGACTCTTTACTCTTGCAACTCCTGCGTGATCTGCTGACGAACTCCTGAGGGTTTGGCCCTCCTTGCCTTGCTCCTTCCTGAGGGAAATGTGCCTTGAAACACGCCTCCACGTGGTGCCCAAGCGCCTCCCTTGTGACTTTAGCAAGGTCGGTGGCCCTCCAGGGGGGAGCCCCCGAGCCCTGCCTGAGGAGGGCGCTGGGCGCGCCTTCCTATGCGACAGAAGGAGGTGCCCCCTGAGCAGGCGCGGACCCTGAGGGGCCTGCCTCCTAAGGGGCGGGCCTGGCGATGTCTTCTTCTTCTTGGGGGCGATCTCGGGGAGCCTCCTGCTCCCGCGATCCGGGTCTTCTAGTGATGCGGCTCAAAAGCTCGCCCAGTGGAGCACACCGCGCCTCTCTTCACAGGCACCGTGATGACTCCGCCACTTCCCGGCATTTTGAGGACGCTAGCTGTGGTGAGTTACGGCCATGAACTTGGCCAGCTGGGTACCCGAGGATGGCGCCAGTATGGCGGCGAATGTGGGCGACGCCAAGTCGATGAGCTCGGTCGCGGTAGTTGTCGCTACTCAAGGTGACAGGAGGCGACCTGCCCAATCGGAACTGTGGAGCCATCGGTGACCCCAAGAAAGGCTTGGTTGGCTGAAGTTGATCGTGATGTCACTTGGAGGTTGTTGAACGCCTCACGGACAGGACGTTGAGCCCTGCTCCGCCATCGATGAGGGTCCCGTGATCGCACGCTGGTCGGCGATGATTGGGGAACAAAGCATCTGGAGGACTCCTACTGTGGGCTGCAAGACTTGAGCTGATCCGCCGAGTTGAACGTGATGGCGCACGCCACCACCCGAGAGGGCGGTGGCTTCGAGCTAGAGGACTGCTCACTTCATGGTGAACTGCTTGAAGATGCGCCGAGAGGCTGGGCTTGAGCTCCGCCTAGGATGCAAAGCGATCACATGCATGCTCCCTGGAAGCCCCCAGCCCCCTCGTCCCGATGACGGTCCTCGCTTTCTCCTTGGCTGCGGCGGCAGAGGAGGTAGGCTCATGCTCCCTGCGGTCGATCCTCGTGAGGCTGATCCTCCAGGCCTCCTCGCGAGGCTGATCCTGCTAACGATCCTCACGAGGTCGGTCGCCACATCACTGGGCGAGGGCCGGGTCTTCCCTGGTCCTGCGCCCTTCCTCCTCCTCGGCCAGAGCCCCTGGTCAAGGCGGGTCAGGCGCTATCGATCCTTCCTTCTCGCACGGCTCGGAGCTCTTGACATTCACTGGTGTTGTGGGTGTGGAGGTCGTGGTACACACAGCACCGGCTGCCCTTGGAAGACTCGGGCTGATCTCTCGCCCGCTTGAGTCCTGTTCGCCATGAGCACGACAGCCCCTTGCGCTTCACATCCTTGGCCTTGGTTTCTTCTCTTCTCGGTCTGCAAGGCGGGCAGCTCGAGGAGGGAGACGCGCCTTCCTCAGCCCCGGGCGCACTTGGTCGCCAAGTTGAACAGCTCCAAGGAAGTGCATGTGTCTTCATGCATCGCCAGCCTCCTTCATCTTGACGTCACAAGACACCGCCGGAGAAGGCCGAGATGATGGCCTTCTCGATCACCTTGGGAATCTTGAGGAGCGTTGTTGAAGCGCTGGATGTACTTCGCAGGGTCTCCCCTGGCTGCTGCTTGATGCGGCACATGTCGCTCACGGCAGGCGGTCGGTCGCGAGTACCTTGGAAGTTGGCGATGAAGCGGGTGCGCATCTCGTCCCAGGAGGAGATCGTGCCAGGGGCCAGGTTTAGGAGCCAGGTGCGGGCCCCGTCCTTGAGCGCCATGGGAAACCAGTTCGCCATGACCTTCTCATCCCCGTTGGCGGCTTTGATGCCCAGCTCGTAGAGCTGGAGGAATTCTGCATGGTCGGCCGTACCGTCATAGCGAGGAGGCAGGTCTGGCTTGAACTTGCCGGGCCATGCGACGCTGTGTAACTCAATGGTGAAGGCACGACAGCCTGCCGTGGCCACGGGAGGCCTTTGATGACGAAGAGCTCGGTCTTGCGGATCCCCACGTGCTGCAGCTGGGAGCAGCGCGGGGTCGTGACGAGCCGGAGCAGGGAGCACTCCGGCAGCTTCTTGCGGGCGAGGGACCTCTTGGCAGCTCTACTCTTGCCGCGCTGGTGCTGGACGGAGTGGGTTCCGCCCAGGGCCATGCGCCTTGGGGCTGTGGCGCTTTCTTGAGGGGGAGGCGGCTGAGGCGCCCGAGCTTTTTCACTGCGAGGCGGGCGCGTGCAGGGACGGACGGGCGCTGGGAGCCTTCGCGCGCGGACAAGCTCGATGACGCGGCCGAGCCACTCTTGTAGACGCCGCTAACTGGCGGTAGCGCAGAGCTCGCTTTGCCGCGATGAGCGCAGCTCGAGCCTCCATGGGCGCGCGGAGTGCGCGGGACGAAGAACCCGCTGGGGTGAGCGAGGGAGTAGCGGTGCGGCCGTCTCGCCTTACGGACGGGTGCTGGGACGATGCTTGCTGCTCGTTTCACGGGCCGGTGGCGGCGTTGACGGCAGCGACGGGAACGACGAGGGCGGCCGCCAACGGGCCTTCTGGCGACAAGGAAGCGAGAGCGCCGGGCCTGGCGCGGGCCCGACGAAGGCCGACATGGATGCGACGGCCGACGGAGAACAGGGGGCGGAAGATTTATCACGCGCACTTACCGGGCGCGCAAATGTCGGATTTCGGGTTCCGCACCTCTAGGTTCAACACCTGGGCGCGCGGAGATTTCGCCCTACCTACCTGCACCTCGCCGCCGCTAGGATCTAAGCTATGAAAAGAACAACACAAGAGACACAGGTTTATACTAGTTCGGGCCACCATTGTGGTGTAATACCCTACTCTAGTTTGTGGTGTGGTGGATTGCCTCTTGGGCTGATGGTGATGAACAATACGAGGAAGAACAGCCTCGCGAGGGTCTGTTCTTAGCTGGTGCGATGAACTGCTAGGGGAAGTTCAGTCGCTTCTCTCTCTCTCTGGGTTCAGGATCGACCTCAACGTGTCCCTACCCTATGGGTGGCCAGTCCTATTTATAGGCAAAGGCCCTGGGCCTCTTCCCAAATATTGAGCGGGAAGGGCGCCAACAATTGGCCATTTTGAAGGGGAACAGATGGTACGCTTATCCTGACTAAAGTTGGTCCTCGCCTGTCAAAGGCTCTGGTGGTGACGCCTGCTTGGGCTCCACAATGACTTCCTTCCTGCCGTTGCGACGGTCTTGGTCTTGTTGCACCGAAATGGACGCCTTTGCTTGATGCTCTCGCCTGCGCTTGCTCCCTTTGCACCAAAGGGGAAAGGAGGACACTGCGCGGACTGGCGCCCTTGGTCGTCATGGCTTGCGTCATGGGCACCTCGTGAGATACCCCTCCTTGATCTCTCCGCCTCCCCGTGAGCCAGCCTGACGAGGCCGTGCCTGAGGAAGCTTCCTGTCGTCCGCCCCGCGAGGCTTGGCCCCTCGCGAGGGTCTTGAGCTTGTGTTGATGAAGATGGGCCGTACTGGGCCTCCCCTTGAGCCGCGCCGCAGGCCGCAGGCAGGCAAGTCTGGGGACCCCCGTTCCCAGAACGCCGACATCTACTTTGTTGTTGCAAGTTTTACGTGGCTGCTACGGGCTTCTAGCAAGAACCGTTCTGACCTATGCATCAAAACCACAACGATTTTTTGTCAAGCATGACGTTTTAACCTTCAACAAGGACCAGCTGCAGTCAAATCCGATTCAACTAAAGTAGGAGAAACAGACACCCGCTAGCCACCTTTATGCAAAACTAGTTGCATGTCTGTCGGTGGAACCGGTCTCATGAACGTGGTCATGTAAGGTTGGTCCAGGCCGCTTCATCCAACAATACTGCCGAATCAAAATAATACATTGGTGGTAAGCAGTATGACGATCACCGCCCACAACTCTTTGTGTTCTACTCGTGCATATCATCTACGCATAGACCTGGCTCGGATGCCACTGTTGGGTAACATAGCATGCAATTTCAAAGAAATTCCTATGCTCATGCAAGATCTATCTAGGAGATGCATAGCAATGAGAGGGGGAGAGTGTGTCCACGTACCCTTGTCGACCGAAAGCGGAAGCGTTTGACAACACGGTTGATGTAGTCGAACTTCTTCGCGCTTCAACCAATCAAGTACCGAATGCACGGCAGCTCCGCGTTCTGCACACGTTCAGCTCGGTGACGTACCTCACCTTCTTGATCCAGAAAGATGTCGAGGTAGTAGATGAGTTCCGTTAGCATGACGGCATGGTCACCGTGATGGTGAAGTGATCTCCGCAGGGCTTCGCCTAAGCACTACGAAAATATGGCCGGGAGTGTAAACGGTGGAGGGGGGCACCGCACACGGCTAGGCAATTGTCTGGTGTGTGCTAGGCGCCCCCTCCCACATATATATAGTTGGGAGGGAGGAGTAGCCAAAGGAGGCACCCAAGTAGGAGAATCCTACTTGGAGTCCCCTCCAAGCCGCGCTCCCTCCCTTGCCATATATAACCAAGGGGTGAGGATACGGGGGGGGGGGGGGAGAGGGAAGGAAGTGGGAATCCTAATCCACACTTTCCTTTCCCTTCTCCCCTTTCCTTCTCCTCCTTAGGCCGGCCCTTATGGGGGCGCACCAGCCCCTTGTGGCTGGTGCATTTCCCCTCTTGGCCCATAAGGTCCATAACTTTTGCCGTGGGTGCCCGGAACCCCTTATTGACCCGATAAGTACCCGGTACCCCCCCCCCCAAAACACTTCTGATGTCCGTATACCATCGTCCTATATATCAATATTTACCTCTTGACCATTTATACACTCCTCGTCATGTTCGTGATTTCATCTGGGACCCTGAACAACATTCGGTCGCCAAATCAGATAACTCATATAATACTATATCGTCATTGAACGTTAAGCGTGCGGACCCTACGGGTTCGAGAACTATGTAGACATGGCCGAGACACCTCTCCGGTCAATAACCAATAGTGGAACCTGGATGCCCATATTGGCTCCTACATATTCTACAAAGATCTTTATCGGTCGAACCGTTATGACAACTTATGTAATTCCCTTTGTTCATCGGTATGTTACTTGCCCGAGATTCGATCGTCGGTATCTTCATACCTAGTTCAATCTCATTACCGGCAAGTCTCTTTACTCATTCTGTAATACATCACCTTGTGACTAACTCCTTAGTCGTTTTCTTGCAAGCTTATGATGTGTATTACCGAGAGGGCCCAGAGATACCTCTCCTATACTCGGAGTGATAAATCCTAATCTCGATCTATGCCAACTCAGTGAACACCTTCGGAGATACCTGTAGAGCATCTTTATAATCACCTAGTTACGTTTTGATGTTTGATAGCACACAAGGCATTCCTCTAGTATCCGGGAGTTGCATAATCTCATAGTCGATTGAATATGTATTTGACATGAAGAAAGCAATAGCAATAAAATTGAACGATCATTATGCTAAGCTAACGGATGGGTCTTGTCCATCACATTATTCTCCTAATGACGTGATCCCGTTATCAAATGACAACTCATGTCCATGGTTAGGAAACCTTAACCATCTGTGATAAATGAGCTAGTCTAGTAGAGGCTCACTAGGGACACGGTGTTTGTCTATGTATTCACACATGTATCAAGGTTTCCGATCAATACAATTCTAGCATGAATAATGAACCTTTATCATGAATAAGGAAATATAAAATAACAACTTTATTATTGCCTCTAGGGCATATTTCCTTCACCCCTCCTTATTCTTCCTTGGCCTCCCCCCTAGATGGGAGGAGAGTTTACTCTCTGGTCCGTGGCTTCCATCGCGGCGGAGGGGCGAGAGCCCCTCCGAGATTGGATCTCTCTCTCTGTTCTCTTCTGTCTTGCGTTCCTGTTTTCTGGCCCTTCACCATTTCTTAAATTCCCAGAGATCCTTAACTCCGATTGTGCTGAAATTTTAACACGATTTTCTTCCAGGTATTATCTTTCTTGCGGCAAAAGAAGGGCGCCAACTGCCTTAAAGGGGACCCACAAGCCTGACCGTCACGCCATGGGTAGGGGGTGTGCCCCATGGGCTTGTGACCCCCTCGGGCATCGTCTCGCGTTGATTATTTTTCCGAAAATAGCAAATATTCCACAGGAGGGTAGGACAAAAGATGTCATGCAAGTTCTTATTATAAGCATGTATGACTATATACAGAATACATGCTTACATTACACTGATGAATTGGACATAGTTATGTGTCGCTCTAGGTTGTGACTGTTACATGATGAATGTCATCCAACACAAATATCCATCATAGATCCAATGCATATGCTTCTCGCATATTGATCTTTGATAAGTTACTTTCGATGTTGCTGCTATTACTATCACTACAAAACTTCTATTGTTACTGTTACCATTAGTGTTGCTACTGTTACTACTACTATCAAACTATCATACTACTGTGCTACTGATCACTCTGTTGCAGATATTTAGTTCTCCAAGTGTGGTTGTACTGACAACTCAACTGCTAATACTTGCAAATATATTTTGGTTCCCCTTATGTCCAATCAATAAATTTGGCTTGACTACTCTACCCTCAAAAACTGTTGTGATCCGCTATACTTGTGGGTTATCAACCACCGAGGAGACTGGCTCGCCACAGCCCTCAGCGACCTCTCGCATTCCGCCGGCGCCAGCTCATCCATGATGGCGTCCACCGAGAAGAACTTTCACGGTGGCGGAGTCCGGAGAGGATGCGCGACGCCATCGCAATGGTTGTACGCACTCTCTCCTTGTCCAGCTTGTCGCCCACAATCTCGCGAAGGTGGGAGAGCTGGTCGGTGAGGTGCCAAAAGAAACCGACAAGCCTCAGCCGGCCGGTGGTCGTTGAAGTCGACGTGGTAGTCGTATGGCTTAATCCTGACGGTGGAGATCACCGTGCTTGCGTGGCGGTAGACCTTGCGCGAAACCTAGTTCTGGTTCTCGATCTCCATCGGCATACCTCTGAGACGCTCCTAGCTAGATCTCATCCTACTCCTTGTGCTCCCACTTCGCCAGAAAGGTCATCCGGAGAGTCTCTTGGGTGAGGTTGTCCCTCGCCTCCTCTAGCTGCTTCATCATGGTGACGAGCCATGACCGGAGCTCTCTATTCTCCTTGTCGTGGCGTGAAAACATGTCGAGGGCGCAGGTGCGGAGCTCACTCAGAGCCACATACCTCTCCACGAGCACCTCGTCCTTCGCCGCAGCTCTCTATCTCTAGCGGCCAGCTCCCTGCATAGTTCTGCCACCTTGCGAGCCAGGTTGCGAGCAAGATCCATGGCATCCAGGGACGAAGATAAGAAGAATAGCTTGGCGCAGAAGTGGAAGCCAGAGAGTGATGGGTGCATGAGACAAAGGAGGAAGAATAGTGAGGTGGGTGAGCAAGTCCCCCCCCCCCCATTGTATAGGCGAGGGAGGTGAAATTCCACCATCCACGCGATGCGTCGCCTAGTCCCTACGCTTCCCCAAGCATCATGGCACGGGAGCCGAGGACCCGCTTGCTTTAACAACGGTTTCACTATGACCATAAATGTGAAATGACTAGGGAGGTGAAATGACCGGGTAGTAGGGCTGTGTTTTTCCATCATGGAGCAGTGTGCGCCACGCGTCCGCCCTCTGCAGATTCTCGGCCCCATCTTCCCCTGCGCTCCTTCTGATACCGCATGGAAGACATGGGCCCGGGGGCTGCACTGTCCACCACTGGCCCGGTATGGCGTGGCAGTCCGCGAGTTTCTTCTCGGCAGCTTCCTGGGAATTCTCGCTGCCAGCCGCCAAAGACTGTGCCCCCTGAAAGGAGCACTTCATCAGTTCTAGCCGCTTATCTAGGTCTATGCATTTGGCTCAAAGGCCATGTTTATCTCGAAGCGCACCTCCTGGAAATCCAACTTCTTCTTGTACTCGGCGCTTGTGTCTTCCTTCTGATTCACAAGGGCCTCTGCGAGGGCCTCCTTGTTCGAAGCTGAAAGGATCTATATGGTTGACTAGAGGGGGGGGGGGGTGAATAGGCAACTACCAATTTTTTGCTTTTCTTATCAAATTAGGTTTAGCAACAAATAGGTTGTCTAGATATGCAACTAGGTGACAACCTATATGAATATGATGCTAACAACAACACCACAAGCAAGCAAGGAGTACAACACAATAATAGCTTGCACAAATTAAAGGTAGAGATAACCACAAGAGAAGCCGGTGGAGACGAGGATGTGTTACCAAAGTTCCTTCCCTTTGAGGGGAAGTATGTGTCCGTTGGAGCGGTGTGGAGGCACAATTCTCCCCAAGAAGCCACTAGGGCCACTGTATTCTCCTCACACCCTCGCACAATGCAAGATGTCGTGATTCCACTAGTGGTGCACAAGAAGGCGACAACCAGACCTTTACAAACAAGGTTGGGCCTCTCACCACAACTTAATTGGAGGCTCTCGACACCACCACAAAGCTTCACCACAATGGATTGTGGCTCCGAGGTGACCTCTACCATCTAGGGTGCTCAAACACCCAGGAGTAACAAGATCCGCAAGGGATTAGTGGGGGGAATCAAATATCTCTTGGTGGAAGTGTAGATCGGGGCCCTCTCAACCAAACCCTAGAAAATCAACAAGTTTTGTTGGCTAGGGAAAGAGATCGGGCGAAAAAAATGGACCTTTGAGAAACAATGGAGTTTGGGAGGATAAGAGGTAGGTCTTCTTGGGGAAGAAGACCCCCTATATATAGTGGGAACAAATCCAACCATTTTTCTATCCATAGCCCGCACACAAGCGGTACTACCACCCCAGGGAGCGGTACTACCGCCCTGGTAGTAGTTCTAGTAGTATAATGTATGGGCGAAGAACCCCGAGGCGGTAGTGCCGTCGGAGCGGTACTACTGCTCACCCCAGCAATACTACCACTTAGGTTGTAGTACACAGGAAGTAGCGGTGGTAGGGTTGAGTACGACGGCAGTACCATAGCAGCGGTACTACCATGCATTACTGCCGCCCTACTACCACGAAGTTGCAAACGAGTCTAGAGGCAATAAAATAATTGGTACTAGCAGCTGTAGTGAATGGACGGTAGTACTGCTCACAAGCAGTACTACCGCTCAACTGCCGCTCTACTTCCGCTTAGCGTTCTGGGCTATAGTGGGATCATCCTTAGTGGAGAGGTGGTAGAGGCGGAAGTACCGCAAGCGGTTCTACCGCCCTACTGCAGATCAACCGTCGCTGGGCCCGAATAGACAACAAAAGACACAAAATAAGCGGTAGTACACGCGGTGCTGGAACAACTGAAGTTCCACTTGCAAGCGGTACTACCGCTGTTCAGAGCGTACTACCACTGGGTAGCCATAGGACACATTTTCACACAACATATTGGAACTGCAAAGAAGCGGTAAAGAAAGTGGGTGCAAAAGGAAGTTGTGTGCGTGATGCTTTCACCCAAACCTTTTCAAAGCGGGCCCCCTCTTAATAGTACAATTTTCTTATGACTCAAGTCTACCGGAAAAAAACGCAGGAAAAATAATCGTCTTGACTCTATATCTCTAAGGGGCACAAATCATCTTGTGCCATACGATAAATCATCTGAAATGCTCAATGCACATGATTAGTCCGCAAATGCATTGTCATCAATCACCAAAACCACTAAGGGAGATATATGCCCTAACAATCCCCCCCTTTTTGGTGGACTGATGACAACATGGGATTTGCACAAAGGATATAAAGAGATAAAAGGCAAACCCAACATCTATAGAATATAGACGGGCTCCCCTTAGATGTGTGCACTATTTAGATATGCTTTTGGAATGCCAAGCACACACACTAGGATCAACACTCCCCCTATATTTATAGACACGACACTATTTGCAACAACATAATATGAGAGATAGACATGGAAGCAAGTGGTAGCATGTGAGCATAAAGATAAGGGCACAAGTTAGACATAATTTCACACACTAATATAATACTTGACATAAAGATATAAATAGGATAACATATGTCACACACCATATGAATAAGGTCTCCAAGTCTCACAAACACAAACCAAAGCAAGAGATAAAAGATTTCACGAGCGAAGGAAACGAAGGCAAATAAGACACGCTCATGACTCGGCAAATCCTTAAAACTCTCTCCCCTTTGGCATCGAGACACCAAAAGGGTAGAGAGCACTACAACGAACCAAGGTGGTAGCATCACTCCACATCATCATCATCAACGTGCTCCTCCTCATGTCCCTCAGACTCCTCATCTACAACAACAAGTTGATCATCGTCTGAATCCGTCCACTTGCTATTCTTCGAGGCCCACTCCTCCTCTGAAGTGATATTATCCTCTAAACCACTGGGGGCCTCCAGGCCAAGATGCCTCATGATAGCCTTGTCACGACGACGTCCCATATTCTCCGTCACGTGATCCTTGTACATATTCTGCTGAACATCCACCTTGAGATAGAAAAGTTTCTTCATCTTCTTATTGAGCTTAGAAGCCCAATATGGCTCCTCGGTGGGAGGGTGATAGTCCGGCTCATCAGACCCCTCAGACCCATAGGCAGGAGCCTCCATCTTAGGAGCAGTCGGAGCACCCCAATTCTCCTTCTGACTCAGTCGGATAACCTCATGCAAAATCAGATCTTACAAACATCTCGTCCAGAAAAGTGGAAGCCCATGTCTCCTCAATGAGCTCCATAAGATAGGGGCCATAAATAGGACACTTGCGCTCAATCATAGCTGAGTGAAGTTCAGACCACATGACATGAGAAACGTCCAACACTTGTTGCGTGTTCTTCTCCTTCTGGCACATAAGCAGCATGTCCATGAGGTAAGACTTTAAGAGTGAACCTGATCCAAATTCCCAATGCGAGGGAAAAGAGTGTTCCGGAAGATAGATGCATAATGTCTAGGAATGAGATCAACTCATAAGTCTTCTTTCCGGGGGTGGGAGAAATCCTTTCCTTCGAGTAGTGATAGAGCTTGGACTTGTGCATGGCCGCCTGATGGCGCAACCCAATAGGGTTCTCGAGCCCCTCATTATTGTAGCTCAAACAGTTCATGAAATTCTTTCACTTTGCAGATAAAACTCTACCATTGGTCATCCAGATGAGGCTCGTCTCATCATCAGTACCAAAGTAGACCGTGGCATAGAATTAGGCCACAAGCTATGCATCTAAGTCTTTGTTGAAAGAGATGAACCTAAGAATGTCAAGCTAACCACAAAGAGCCAAAGCTTCTCCAAAGTAGTTAGGATCCTTATCCAAATGACCGAGACCAATAGACCTGACATTCACAAACAAGTTCTTTTTTCCCTTGAGCACATCAAGATAGATTGAGCGTTGTTGCTTGGTCTAGAAAGGATGGTTGATAAGAGCGGGATCTTGATCATGGCGATAACGATTGCGGCGGCGAATAGCATAGAACTCCTTGGCAGACAACTCATTCATGGACTTGGCTTTCTCCTTCTGCTTGGTGTCAATTTGCATGGTCCTTTGCTTGGTTGGACCACTGGAAACGGTTCCTGCTTCATCTGAGATGTGAAAGCGCTTGGAGCCACCTTGGTGGTTTGGATTCTTGTGGCGAGCATGTTGACCAGAACTACTACCACCTGGAACTAATAAAACAACATGAGGGAAAAGCAGGTGTAAAATATTGCATAAGCCAAAAGGAATAAACAGAGAGAATGAAGTACCGCTCCTCTGGAGCGGTACTACCGCCCGAGGCAGAATGAACACAACCATGGCAAGATCCAGTACTACCAGAGGTGTCAAATTCAAATTTTCTCCAGCCAAACTTTGATTCCCCTATTCTAGCATTCCTACTCATGCCCCGATTTAGCCTAAAATTAACGAACACAACATGTGTTGCCCTAGAACGTAGATTCAAAAGAGAGAGATCCATAGGAGAGGAAAACGGGGCAATACCGGCATCCATGGCAAGAGGAGAGGGTGGGGATCGATCCCACCAGTCGGAATCATGGAATACGGTCCGGAATCGGCAGTCCGACGGCAGCCGCTGGGGCAAGTTTGTCATTGTGAGAGAGGAGAGCGTGGGGAGAGAGAGATGAATGGGCATGGGGGAGTTAGAACTCCCCTTGCCCGACTCATAAACCCCCACCCCCACCCCCCCACGAAACCTCAAAGCGGTACTACCACTCGAAGAGTGGTAGTACTGCCCTGGTACTATTGCACGGCAGGAGGCCCCGTAGTACCGCTCAAGCGGTAGTACCACCCGAGACCCAGCGGTAGTACCGCTGCAGGGACAAGACTTGTAAGGAGAGAGTTAAGGATGGTTGCTTATGCAACGAGGTGAGGTTGTAGATGAGAATGCTCGGGTTGTAGATACAAAACCAACAAAAATGGGAAGAGATACTCCAAGTCCAAATACACAAACAAAAGAGAGCACACTTGGAGTGACTCAAGGCACCAACAAAGTCCTAAAGACTAGATATAACCAAATAAATCCAACTTGAACAACCACCTCTCAAGGAGAGTGCGGTGACCAAAGCCACCTATGTTTGAGTCAATTGGTATGGCACCGCGAAGATTTTAACCTTGGGCCCATGACCAAAACTCATCTTTGAAGCACAAGTACCATAGAAATGGCTAATGTGAAAGACTTGGTTTATTTACCCATGATGGGGGGAGGGAGAGTTCACTGAGAGAACAACACTCCCCCTATGTCCATGCCTACATCTAGAGTGAGATAACATGATGAATGTGGTGGGGTGTGCCTAGTTTCAAACCACATTGCTCGAATCAATGATATTTAGCTCATGTCTTAACTCACAAAATCTTGCTTCATCCAATGGCTTTGTGAAAATATATGCAAGTTGCTCTTGTGTGCCTACATAAATAAGATCAATCTCTCCATGCTTAATGTATCCCGGATGAAATGATGACGAATCTCAATATGCTTCGTCTTGCTATGTTGTACTGGATTGTAGGAGATCTCGATCGCACTTTCATTGTCACATAGAAGAGGCACTTTGTCACTAGTGACACTGTAATCCTTTAAAGTTTGCCTCATCCACAACAATTGTGGACAACAACTTGTGATAGCTAATACTCGGCCTCGGTGGCTGAGAGAGATACACAATTTTGCTTCTTTGAACCAACTCACCAAAGAGTGACCAAAGAATTGGCACCCTCCAGAAGTTAACTTCCTATCCACACGGTCTTCCGCCCAAACCGAGTCCGAATATTCCATGAGATCAAAGCTTGCTCCTTTGGGGTACCATAAGCCAAAGTTTGGCTTATGAGCCAAATATCGAAAGATTCGCTTGACCGCCACATAGTGACTTTCCTTAGGTGCAGCTTGAAACCTTGCACACATTCCCACGTTCAACATGATATCCAGCCTAGATGCACAAAGGTAAAACAAGGATCCAATCATGGAACGATATACCTTTTGATCCACCGCTTTACCATTGGGATCGATGTCAAGTTGGCACTTGGTTGGCATTGGAGTCTTGGCCGGCTTGCCATCTTCTAGATTGGATCTCTTGAGCATGTCTTGGGTGTATTTGGCTTGGTTGATGAACATTCCTTCTCTTCTTTGATTGACTTCGAACCCGAGAAAGAACATCAACTCTCCCATCATAGACATCTCAAACTTCTCGGTCATTATGCAGCAAAATCATCATTGAATGATTTTTTAGGAGAACCAAAGACAATATCATCAACATATAGTTGGCATATGAAGAAATCCCCTTTGACCCTCTTAGTCAAAAGAGTGGAGTTGATTTTCCCAATTTCAAACCCATGACCTTGCAACAACTCGGTAAGGTGCTCATACCACGCACGTGGGGCTTGTTTAAGGCCATAGAGTGCCTTATTGAGTTTATATACATGATTGGGGAACTTGGGGTCCTCGAACCCCAGGGGTTGTTGACATACACCAACTCATTCAAAGGGCCATTAAGAAATGCACTTTTCACATCCATGTTGCAACTTGAAATCTTGATGAGGTGCATATGCAAGCAACGTGCGAATAGATTCCAGGCGAGAAAACAGAGCAAAGGCTTCACCGTAGTCGATACCCTTGACTTGGGAGTAGGCTCGTGTTACTAATCTTGCCCTATTTCGAATGACCACCCCGTTCGCATCTTGCTTGTTCTTGAAGATCTATTTGGTTCCAATGACATTATGGTTCTACTTTGGCCTTGGCACCAATTCCCACACTTTGTTGTGCTCGGAGTTGTTGAGTTCATCATGCATGGCTTCAAGTCAATCCATGTCCTCAAGCGCTTCATGTACCTTTTGGGGTTCAATACAAGAAACAAACATGTGATGCTCACAAAAGTTTGTTAACTGTTTACGGTTAGTTACCCCTCTCCTTAATCTTCCAAGCACATTCTCTATGACATGTTCTTGATGTTTGAGTGTGGAAGAAATCTTGGCAGCACGACACTCCAATAGCTCTTCAATAGGAATTTGAGGAGCATCATCTTATCATCTTGAGCGTCATCTTGAGCTTGCTCTCTTGATCTTGAGCTTGATCGAAGTCTTGAACTTGATCTTGGGCATTATTTGGTGCAACACCACCATCATGAGGTTGATCTTGTCCTTGATCATGTTCATTTGGTTGAAGGCCTTCACTTTGTTCTTCGGAGGCATGTGGGTCTAGCGTTGGTGATGGTTCCATTTACATAGAACATTGCCCTTCTCCTTCAGCCACAAGGGGTTCCTCAATGGGGAGGATTTGACCAACTCCCATTCTTCGTATGGCTTGGGGAGGAATTTCATCACCTACACCACAAAGACCACTTTGCTCCACTTGGGAGCCGCTATTTTCATCAAACTCCATGTTACACGTCTCCTCTATGAGTCCATTGGACTTGTTGAGGACACGGTAAGCATGAGAGCTTGTAGCATAGCCAACAAATATGCCCTCTTGGGCTCTAGGTTCAAATTTACACAAACGAACACCCTTTTTGAGAATGAAACACTTACACCCAAGCACCCGGAAGTACTTGAGGTTGGGCTTGTTACCAGTAAGTATCTTATATGGAGTCTTGTTCAAGCCTTTGTGGAGGTAGAGACGATATAATGCATGACATGCCATGTTGATGGCTTCGGCCCAAAATTATCCAGAGATTTGAATTCCGCCATCATGTTCCTTGCTGCATCCATCAATGTCCGGTTCTTCCTCTCCGCAATACCATTTTGTTGAGGGGTATATGGTGCGGAGTATTGGTGCGTGATCCCCTCATCACTAAGGAACTCATCTAAGGTGTAGTTCTTGAACTTGGTGCCATTATCACTTCTAATCTTCAATATCTTTGCATCATGTTGACACCGAGCTTCATTTGCAAAGTCGATGACGGTTTGTTGGGTCTCACTCTTCCTCTTGAAGAAGTATACGCATGTGTACCTTGAATAATCACCAGTAATCACTAAGCAATATTTTCTTCCCCCAAGACTATCAAAAGATGGAGGACTGAAGAGATCCATGTGAAGGAGTGATACGTCTCCAGCGTATCTATAATTTTTTTATTGTTCCATGCTTTTTTATTATCAATCTTGGATGTTTTATAATCATTTTATAGTCATTTTATATCATTGTTTGGTACTAACCTATTGACATAGTGCCAAGTGCCAGTTGCTGTTTTTCCATGTTTTTTACATCGCAGGAAATCAATATCAGACGAAGTCCAAATGCCAAGAAACTCCACGGTGAATTTTTACGGGCCAGAAGGAACACAACGGGCCCTGGTTGCACCTGGGGGGAGTCCCGAAGAGGGGACAACCCACAAGAGATCAATGCTTGGATTTAGGAACCCATTTTTCAATGGGTCCTTTGATATTAGTAACAAGGGTCTTAGGAACCCAAATAGACCATTCAATGTACTCATAAGAAGAACCAACAAATTTGGCATAAACATGCCCATCACTAGCATGGCATAAAACATAAGAAGGGTTAAAGTTGGCGGCTTTTGTCAGGGGGATGAAACCCAGGCAGGCAACGGAACCCGGATCCTTTTCAAAAACAACGAGGCCAGCAACGCCCCACAAGCTGGCTCACGTGGTCGAGCCCCTCAACCCAGCCAAACTCTCCAACCCAACCGGACTCCTCAACTCGGCCCCAACAACCAACTCAAGACAGCCGAGCCCGGCACACCAAGACTTCCCCAACAAGCCAGCTCCACCCTTGGCATGTTCTCCCACCCAGCCACAGGTCAGCTCCCGTCCCATCCCAGCCGTATGATGGGACAAGTCTCCACCTACCGATGACCGAGGCAATAGTGCCTCCGCCCATGCCTCGGCCACCGGGTGTGGCAATGCCCACCCACCACTGACCAGGGTAGCGTGCAACAACAGCAACTATCGTCACCAATGACGCCAAAGAAGCGGCAACCTGACAGAGCGCCACTGTAGCCGACTCAACCCGGCCACTCCCTGACGATCGACAAGACGGCCAACAGCCTCCCCAGTACTGCTTTGGTCCCGCTGCCGGAGAACCCGGCGAGCCCCGACCTCAATGGTCCTAGCGCCGGCTTCCCGGACAATGACAACCCGACCCCACGGCCTTGTAACATTACCCTTGTACCCCTGGGGGGTTGACCTATAAAACCCCCCAAGAGCCCTCATGCATAGAGAGAGCCCACTTACGCACAACGAGAACCGTAGAGATCACTCACACACACATAGCAAGAAACACCCAAGGAGAGGGAGCAGCCTAAGCCTTGGCCTGCCTTCCTTCTTCCTCCATACAGCTCTAGGAGCAACTCTGTACTGATACACATCAACTACACTCGGCAGGACTAGGGGTGTTATCTCTCCAGAGAGCCCCGAACCTCGGTATGTCTTGCGTCCCGCGCTCGCTCATGCCGACGTCGCCTCCGGAGCCCACCAGTGCCCTCGAGACTCCTCCTATCTTTAGCCATCCCTTGGCATCTGCCGTGCACCCACCATGACAGTTGACGCCCACCGTGGGGCAGCTCGAGGTCCTGGTAGGAAGCATGCTTCAGACGGGGCTCCTCTCCGATTCCGACAAGCCTGTCACGCTGGCGGACGACGTCATCGACGCACTCACCGCCTCCTTTGCCGCGCTGTCATCTCTGATGCGCCTGCGGCTGACGAGTACCCCAGCAAGGTACTTGACTTCTCCGACTCCCCCCTTTCCCTCGGCGGCCCTCCCGCCGGGGCAATGGACCTCTGCGTGGAGGTCTTCATCACCGACACCGGCGCCGCTTCCTCGTCCAGCGCGGTGAGGAAAGCCGCCGAAGCGAGGGCCACAGCGGAGCGGGCTGGCTCGCCCAACCCGCTACGTGCCATGATGTAGAGCCTTCGCGTCCCCATTGGCACCAACATCGACGCCTCCGACATCGCCGAGGCCCGGGCTCGTCTCGACGAGGACCGCCAGCGCTTGCTGGAACTCACCGAGACGCTCGCCGCCACACAGTGTCGCCTCGACTCCGCTTAGCTGGAGCACAACACTACCTACGGCTTCACGCCGGACGCGCCCGAGCCAAGCCGGATCGCCGACGTGCGGGTCCGGGGTGGCGATCGGGCACGCCTTCGGATCCATCCCTCCCATCTACGAGACTCCCGTGAAGAACATGCGCGCCGCCCAGGGGCCGCGGTCGGCCTGGATCAGCTCGCAGGCGAAGAGCTGCAGGACCGCCTCAAGAGGGTGAACGACCTCCTCGCTGCGGCCAACGCACAGCAGGACCGCCTCAACCAACTAACCAAGTGAGCGAGATCCAGCTCCGCCCACGTCGCCGGGCCTGGCGACCACCAGAACACGGCGTCTTCACCACCTGGCGAGGCGCACTCCGGCCGCACCGGGACCCGACGCAACCCCGCCCCAACGACTGCCGGCGGCTTGGGCGACGAGCCGGTCTCGGAGGTCCGATGCCGACTCGACCACCTGCTCCAACCCGGCCGACGTCCGACTGCGGTCGACCCGCCCCCCCGCAGCGCGGTCACCGACCAGTTGGGCCCGCGCGCCATCAACGACACCGACGCCCACCACCGCCTCGACCGACTCGTCCTCTCCCAGGAGCTGGAGGAGAGCGGCCCCATCGAGCGGGTGTGCTTCGAACTGCGCATCCGGGATGAAACCTTCACGCTCCCCCGCGACACCCCCAAATACAAGAAACCGTGAAGCCGGAGGACTGGTTCACCGACTACACAACCGCCATCGGCATCGCTGGCGGGAACCACCGCCTCGCCGTACGCCACGCGCCTCTCATGCTCTAGGGTCGGCCCGCACCTGGTTGAACAGACTGCCGGTGGCGAGCATCAACGTGTGGGTCGACTTCGAGTAGGCCTTCATGCGCAACTTCACCGACACCTACAAACGACCCAGCCGCCCCAGCCAGCTCGCCATGTGCGTGCAGGGACCGGCGGAAACTGGCCGCGAGTACCTCACGGGCTGGACCGAGCTCCGGAATAGCTGCGAGGGCGTCCACGAAGTCTAGGCGATCCAATACTTCGTCAACGGGTGCTGGGATGGCACCCTCCTCAAGCACAAACTCTTATGCTCCGAGACAGCCACCATGGCCGCGCTCATGGTGATGGCGGACAAGTACGCCAACGCAGACTCCGCCATGAAGATCCAGGTGGCAGTGGATGAAGCCGGCAAAGCGAAGCCGCCCCCCCCCTCCGAAGTCGGTCGGCGAAGGAAGCCGGCAGCAGCACAACTAGCATAATAACAAGCGCGAGGCCGATCAGCCGGCCCAGCGCTACGACAACTGGCTCGTCGTGGCCGCCGAACAGGCGCCCGCATTGACCCGGCCGCCAAGCGTCGGCAGACCGGCAAGACGACGTGGCAACTGCCATGAGTTTCGAGGAGATGCTTGACGCTCCCTGCAAGCACCACAGCGGTGTAAGGCCGTCCATGCACACGCTTCGGCAGTGTGCCATCACCAAGCGCCTCCTGAGGGGCGACATCACGCCTCCTCCGGCCCCGGCTCCGGGAGCGGGGCAACCTCCTCCGCCTCCACCGCCGCCTCCGGTTGGCGGCGCGATGCGCGACGATGTCTACCCGGCCCAGAACGCGACCTACGTCGTCTTCACCAGCCTCGGCAATGACAAACGCAGCGAGCGCCTCCTTCGGCAGGAGGTGAACACCGTCATCCCAGCCAAGCCGGAATACATGCACTGGTCGGAGTGCCCGGTCGCCTGGACTCGGGAGGACCACCCAGCCGTCATGCCGAACCCGGGTGGTTACGCCCTTGTCCTCAACCCCACCATCGTTGCACCTCGGCACACGTGCAAGTTCTCCCGAGTTCTCATCAACGGTGGCAGCAGCATCAACACCCTCTACCGCGACACCATGACCAAGCTCGGCCTCGAGGCCAAAGAACTGGAGCCGACCCGGACGATCTTCCACGGCATAGTTCCCGGCCTCTCTTGCTCTCCAGTTGGCCAGGTCTGGCTCGACGTCCTGTTCGGCGACAGCAACCACTTCCGACGCGAGCCGCTCTGGTTCGAGGTGGTGGACCTGACCAGCCCGTACCATGCGTTGCTGGGCCGGCCCGCGCTCGCCAAATTCATGGCGGTTCCCCACTACGCCTACCTGAAGATGAAGCTGCCGGGTCCGAAGGGCCTCATCACCATCACCGGCGACTACCGCAAGTCCATAGAGTGCGCCCGAGACAGCGCCAAGCTGGCCGAGTTGCTGGTCGTAGCCGAGAAGCGGCGTCAACTCGACCGGATCGTCGCCTTGGCCCAAGAGGCCTCGGCCACGCCGATCCCGGCCGAGGAGCCGGCCGACGAGGCCTCGTTCAAGCCCTCCAAGGAGACCAATAAATTGAAGCTGAACCCGGAAGACCCCAGCTGTAGCAAGTACGTTGTCGTGGGCACCCGCCTCGACAACAAATAGGTAGGCGAGCTCGTCAACTTCCTCCGTGAGAATCGGGATATTTTTGCATGGAACCCATAGGACATGTCGGGTATCCCGAGGAAGTACTCCAAGCACAAACTCCATGTCCGCAAGGACGCCAAGCCTGTCCGTCAACCCCTGCGACGTTTTTCCGAAGAGAAGAGAAGAACCATCGGTGAAGAGGTCGCCAAGATTTTGGCGGCCGGCTTCATCATGGAAGTGTTTAACCCCGAGTGGCTGGCCAACCCAGTGCTCTTCCTGAAGAAGAACAAGACCTGGCGCATGTGTATCGACTAAACTAGCCTGAACAAGGCCTGCCCCAAAATCCATTCGCCCTCCCGCGGATCGACCAAGTCATCGACTCCACTGCCGAGTGTTAGCTCCTGTCCTTCCGGGATGCTTACTCCGGCTATCATCAAATCAAGCTAGACCCAGCCGACGCCCTGAAGACGTCCTTCATCATGCACTTTGGGGCATATTGCTACATCACGATGTCGTTCGGCCTGAAGAACGCAGGCGCCACCTTCCAGCGTTGCATGCAGAAATGCTTGCTGCCGCAACTCGGCCACAATATCCACGTCTATGTGGACGATATCTTGGTGAAGACCAAGCAGCACCTCACGCTTCTCGACGACCTGAAGGAGACCTTCGCCAACCTGCACGAGTACAAGGTCAAGCTCAACCCCGAAAAGTGTGTTTTCAGCGTACCGGCCGGAAAGCTACTCGGCTTCCTCGTCTCGGAGCGTGGCATTGAGGCAAACCCGGAGAAGATCAAGGCCATCGAGCGCATGCACAAGCCGGCTCGGCTGCACGATGTCCAGAAGTTCACCGACTGCTTGGCGTCGGTCAGCCGGTTTCTCAGCCGGCCGGGCGAGAGGGCCTTGCCCATGTATCAGCTGATGAAGAAGATGATGCCGTTAAAATGGAATGACCAGGCGGACGAGGCTTTCCGGGACCTCAAGCGCATGCTCTCCGCCGCTCTGGCGTCACAGCGTGACTGCCGAGAAGGAGCCGCTGTTGTTCTACATCGCGCAACCTCACGGTCGGTCGGCCGACGGTGATGGTGGTCGAGCGACAGAGAAGGGCAAGATCCAAGCCGTGAGCGTTCCGTCTATTACTCGAAAGCGAGGTGCTCCCCGCCTCCAAGCAGAACTACCCACACTACCAGAAGATGTGTTACGGCGTGTACTTCACCGCCAAGAAATTGAAGCAGTACTTCCAAGAGCATGTTGTTACCGTGGTCAGCATGGCCCCTCTCGGCAAAATCATCTGGTGTCGGGATGCCTCTGGCCGGGTCGCCAAGTGGGCGCTCGAGCTAGCCGGCCACACCATCCTCTACGAGCCCCGCACTACGATCAAGTCCCAAGCTCTGGCCGACTTCCTCGTCGACTGGACCGAGACCCAGTATCTGCCACCGCCACCGGACTCGATGCACTGGCGCATGCACTTCAACGGTCGAAGATGCATCTCGGCCTAGGGGCCGGCATTGTGATGTCCTCCCTGAAGAGCGACCAACTCAAATAAACGCTCCAGATCCACTTCACCGCCTCCAACAACATCACGGAATACGAAGCCCTTGTGCATGGCCTTCGGCTTGCCAAGGAACTCGGCATCCGGCGCATCCTATGCTACAGCGACTCGGACCTGGTGGTGCAGCAGTGCTCTGGCAAGTGGGACGCCCGCGACCCTAACATGGCGAGCTACCGCTTCCTTGTTCAGAAGCTGTTCGGATTCTTGCGGGCTGCGAGTTGCTCCAGGTCCCGTGTGTGAAAAATGAGGCGACCGACACGCTCGCCAAGATCGCCTCGTCCCGACAATCCATCCCGTCCGGCGTCTCCCTCGAGCACCTGCACAAGCCATCCGTCAAGCCTTCTCCAGACTCCGAGCCCATCTACGTCCCGGACGACCCGACCGCACCTCAACCTGGCCCGGGGACTGCCGAACCCAGCCTGGGGACTGCCAAACCCGGCTCGGGGACTACTCAACCTAGCCCGGGGGCTGCAACCATCGACCCGGTCGCCGCCGTTCCCGACCCGGGGGCCGCTGAACCCGGCTCGGGGGCTGCCGTCCCAGAACCCGCCATGGTGGTCGTCTTTGCCGTGGTAACGGCGCCATCATGGGCCCTACCCATCTCGGAGTTTCTGGAGAACAGAGTCCTCCCCATGGACGAGATCGAAGCCCGGCAAGTGCAGTGCCGGGCGTCCACCTACAGCATCATCAATAATAAGCTCGTCAAACGCAGCTCCACCGGTGTGTTCCAGCGCTGCGTCAAGCAAGACAAGGGCATTGAGATCCTCCTTGACATACACTAGGGCGAGTGTGGGCACCACGCCGCCTCGCGGTCCCTGGCGGCCAAGGCTTTCCGCCATGGTTTCTACTGGCCCATGGCTCTCGAAGACGCCGAGTCGCTCGTCCTCAAGTGCGAGGGATGCTAGCGCTTCAGCAAGCGCAACCAACAGCTGGCATCGGCACTCTGAACCATCCCGATCGCCTGGCCCTTCGCGGTCTGGGGACTCGACATGGTGGGGCCCTTCAAGACCGCTCGAGGCGGCATGATGCATTTGCTGGTGGCGGTGCACAAGTTCACCAAATGGATCGAAGCAAGGCCAATCAAGAAACTGGACGGGCCAACGGCCGTCCGATTTGTCATGGATATCGCGGTGGGCTACGGCATGCCAAATAGCATCATCACGGACAACGGCACCAACGTCGCCAAGGGCGCGCTCGCGCAGTACTGCTCCGTCTCCGGCATCCGCCTCAACCTGGCTTCCGTTGCACACCCACAGTCCAACGGCCAGGTCGAGCGGGCCAACAGCCTCATCCTATCCAGCATCAAGCCACGGCTCGTCGAGCCGCTCATTCGTTCACCCGGTAGCTGGCTCGACGAGCTGCCGGCCGTCCTATGGAGTCTCCGAACAACACCAAACCGGTCGACCGGATTCACCCTGTTCTTCCTCGTCTACGGAGCAGAAGCCGTCATCCCGACCAACGTCGAGTTCGACTCGCCACGCGTCACGATGTACACCGAAGCCGAAGCCAAAGAAGCCCGCAAAGACGGTGTCGACCTGCTCGAAGACGCACGTCTCCTAGCCCTCAGCCGCTCAGCCATCTACCAGCAAGGCCCGAGGAACTACCACAACAAGAAGATCAAGCCCCTCGCCTTTCGGGAGGGTGACCTCGTCCGCCGACTCGTCCAAGAGCAGACCGGCCAACTCAAGCTGTCCTCCCCATGGGACGTCCCCTTCATCGTCAGCAAAGCCTTGTGCAATCGCAACGCTTACTACCTCATCGACGCCCGCAAGTCAAACAAGCGCAAGAGGGACACTGCCTTCAAAGAAACAATTCGGCCGTGGAATGCAAAAATCCTCCGCCCGTTTTACAGTTAGCCGTGTACACGTATGTATCGCTGCCTTTTGTAATCATCTGAAAACTATGGGGTCCCCGAACGACGCTCGGGGGCTGCCCTTTTCGACCAAGCTATTGTGTCTCCCGCATTTATGCGTTATTTGTCTCTTCATCAAACCCGGCCACCGGTCCGACTCGCTTGACCCGGGGTTTCTGGGCTGGCCGGCTTGGCCACTACCCGCCGCCTTACTCAGCGATTCCTGACGCGTTGGGATCGCCACGGCCTCCTGCTTTGCCCTAAGCCACAAAACCAGCTTCGGCTGTCGGCCGGCAAGCGTGCAAGGCCAGAGCACCAGCACGCCATGAACACTAAGTTAAGGAACGCCGGGTCACCCAACCCGGCCACGCCACTTTAAGTTACCGCATGACCGACTGCTCGCCAACCGGCTTCGCCGGGTTGCCACCAGCCGACCCAGTGGGTGTTTCACTCGCGCTCAACATTTCGAACACCTAAGTATTGCACGCTCCTCTCAAAGGCCGAACTCCTTGTCACGGACGGAGCACAGGGCGTCGCCGAATCACGGGGAGAGCCCAAGAGGGGAAAGTCGCAAGAAAACGGCTCAACACACGATAAGCAAAAGCACAGGCATCCATGAAATTAATACATACCGCCGGGTCGATTGACCCGGCCCCGTCACTTGTAACACCACCGCACGACCGGCTGCTCGCCAACCGGCTTCGCCGGATTGCCGCCAGCCGGCCCAGTGGGTGTTTCGCTCGCGCTCAATGTTTTGACAACTTAAGTACAGCGCGCTCCTCTCAAAGGCCAAACTCGTTGTCACGGACCAGAACCTCGGCGTTGTCGGTTTCATGGGGGGTGAGAGGGGAAAATCGCAAGAAAACGACTCAAAAGACAAAAAGCAAGAGTGCAAACACTCACGAAATTTATATATCACCAATTCAAACAGGCCCAAGGCCAGAATTCATTACACCAGGAAACCCCTAGTGGGTGGGTGGACCTGCTACCAAACAATTTTTTTTACTAAGTTGAAAACAGGCAGCCTCAGGCATCTCCTTTGGTAGCCTCCGGGTTCACCGAGGTGCCGGTGTCCCCCTCCTCGGCGTCCACATCGCGGTAGATGTCCGTCTCCTCAGAGCTTCCCTCCGGGTCGTCCATAAGTAGGCCATAGTCGTCAGCAGGCACGACTCCGCCATCTTCCGCCCGCTCCGGCCGGAACTCGTCGTGGAAGGCGAACCCGATGATGTAGCTGGCCCGAGCAGCGATCCGACCGGCCTCCGCCTACAGCTGGCTCTCCAAGCCGGCTCGCTGGCCCATCAACGCGCCCAGCGATAGGTCCGGATGCAAAGACATCGCGAATCTGAGCGCCATCTCGCCGCCAGCATGGGTGGCGGAAACGCGCCAGTCATGGAGCCGATTCGGCCCCGCCTCCAACTACCGCGCCAGCCGCGTGAAGCTGTTCGGCGCAACGGAACCCGGCCAGAGAGCCACCATCATTGCCGCACCGGCCTCAGAGAGTTCGTCCCCATCCGCTTTCGCTCAAAACTCGCAGGCAGGCCTCAAGGCCGGATCACGATTCGGGAAGGTCCAGGCCACCGGCGGGTCAGTCCTGGAGCCGACGATCCCGTGCGGGTCGTGCTGAAAGTGGACCGCCTCCTCCGCTAGCCGGCACGTCTCCAGGAAGGCCCCTGTTAAGAAGAAAAGCAAGTCAGAAGAAAGTCACCAAGGATAAGAAGCCGGGGTCCCAACCCGACAAAAAACCCAAGGAAACCACTTACAGGAGAAGGACCCTTCCAGGTGCTACGCTTCGAGCAACGTACCGCGCCGCTCCAGGGCGATGGTGTGGTCGCTCTCCTGGAGCGTCTTCTCTAGATCGGCGACCTTGGCAAGGGCCGCCTTCAGCTCGGCGTCCTTGTCCTCGGCCGCCTTCGCGGCTTCCTCGCGGCATCGGGTTTCCCCCTGATGGGTCTCCTCCGCCGCGGCCACCAGCGCCTTCAGGCGCTCCACCTTGGCCTGGAGCTGACCCTTGTCATTGGCCAGCTTGCCGCGTTGCTGGTCCAACTCGGGAAGGGCCTGTTGTGCTTCCACAACCTTGGCGGCTTCCGCCTTGAGGCGTTCCACCTCGGCCTCAAGACGACCCTTGTCACCCGCCAGCTGCTCCGGCAGCCGGCTGGCTTCATCGAGCGCCTGCCGAGCTCCCGTCGCCTCCGCCCTCGCCCTCGCCACATCGTCCCCAAGCCGGCCCGCGTCGGCAACGAACCGGTCATAGTGTAAGCCGGCCCGAATCAGCCGGGTCCTCTAGAACAGCACCTCGGCTGCAGAAGGAAGATTCAGAAACAAAGTACTATCTTAAGGTTTGACCCAACTGCTACAAAGTTGGCCCGAATCTCGGGGGCTACACCCAGTGGGTGCGCTAGCGCCCCCCCCCCCACTAAGAAAGAGCACGCAAGAGAATACCTACCGCGGCGCGGAGCTCCTCCTCCTTGAGCTGCGGTCATGTATCCGAGGCCGTTGAAGAGCGCGACCCGATAGGAGTCGGTTGTTCTTGGCAACGATCAACACAAGACAGCAATTTAAGATTCGACCCAACTGCTATGCAGTTGGCTCGAATCTCGGGGGCTACACCCAGTGGGTGCGCTAGCGCGCCCCCATGAAGAAGAAGCAACATAAAAGAAAGGCAGAAAGCGAGGGAAACTTACGAACACAGCGCGCTCCAGCTCCCGTGTTTGCTCCACCTCGGCTTGGGCGAAGGCCTGGATCCGGTCCGTCCGCCCTCGCAGGCGCCGGGTCACGGCGGCCATCGCCGCCTCCTCCTGGGTCAGCGGCCCGAAGAATACTTCACTGGTCCCGCTCTGCGCCGGCTGCGACCCGATGGCCCGGCGACCCCCCGACCTGAGCACCAGGGCGTGCTCTCTGCTGGCTGCCTCCCCTGTGGCCGACGCCTTCTCCAGTGCTCTCTCCGGCCCCGTCGCCGGTTCGGCAGCCAGAGTGGCTTGCGGTCCACCACCGGCGACGGCTCGCTAGTCAGCGCCTGAGGCGCCCCCTCCGGCACTGTCCGTGGCTCCTCCTCCAAGGCGGCATTGCCGCCGCCTCTATCGGCCCCCGTCCGCTCGACCACGTCGGTCCGTGATGGGGGGTCGTCCCCGACGACCACGACCTCCCGGTCGAGGTCCATCACATCCGCACGGCCGCCTCGGCTGCGCCCCCATCCAGTGACGGCACGAAGACCGTCATCACCGCCACCATCCCTGCCGGCATCTCCGGCCACGCTGGCTCCTCACCGGCCCGCGCCCACGTCGCCGCGGCGTCCACCCAGGCCTGGGTCGACGCCGCCTCCTCACCGGCCAGCATACGTCGCGCACAAGGCGTCCACCGAGCCTGGGTGGCGCCGCCTCCAATCGCGCCTCGGCTTGGTTCCATTCCCACGGTCCGAGCCTTGATGTCGGCGGGTCGCACCAAGATGCAGATCGCCGCTCCTCCTCCTCCTCGTCCCCGTCGGCGGTGCGGATCGGCTCCTTTAACATAGCGCGCCCTCATTGGGCGACGCGCGTCGCGTTACCCGGCGCCAGCGAATGTAGATCGACACCGAAACCCAAAACGAGTAAATACCGCAAGCCAAGCCAGCCGCCGGCGATTGGTTCAAGCAAGAAAGGAACTCACCCCATCACTACCGGAACGGTGGGCCTCACCGCCCTCTCCCGGAGCGCTCGCGCCTCCTCTTGGCGCGGGCGCGCTCGAGCCGGAGGTTCGCGCGCTTCACGGCCCGAGCCGCGGTAGCCATTATCCTTCCGTGCGGCCCGGCTCGCTGCGGCGCCCCCGATGACCAGCTCCGGCCCGCGCGCCGCTTCTCCACCGGGCACCACTACGACAGCAACTTGCGTCAGCACCCCAAAACCGTCCCGTGACCGGCGACTCAACAAGTGAAGACAAACTTACCCACTCGGCGCCCTGCGCCCACGTCCATGGTTGTCCCCTCCCCTCCGCCGTGGGCCTCAGGCTCCTCCGAGGCAATGCGCACCACCTGCGTCTGCGCCCGATCGTAAGGATGCCGGATGGCGTTCAGAAGCACCTCCCGCGTCGCGTCGGGGCAAACGAGAAGATGGGCGGCAGCAAAGTACAAAGACCAAGGACTCACCATTGGTGCCGGGTTCGTGTGGCTGTACGGGGGTTTCCCGAACTCCTAGTCGTCCCACAGGTTGGCCTTGGAGATGTCGTTGACCCGACGCGTGACTTGGTCCGCCCCCAGTCGCAAGTTTGCCATGTGGTTGGGGTCCTGAAGGCCGGTCATCTGACCGATGAGGTGGCTGCGCTGCTGCAACGGCAGCACTCGGTGGACGATGAAGGCAGTGATGAGGTCGGTGCCGATGAGCCCTTCCCGCTCCTTCATCACCGACACCCGCTCGCACAGGTTGAACACCTCCTGTGATGGCTGCTTGGGGTAGTACCCCCAGTTTTGCCTCTCCTTCGGTGGCGAGTTGACGAAGGGCGGCAAGTTGATGTGGTTCGCGCCGATGTTGCGGACGTAGAAGAAAGAATTCTGCCACTTCTTGGCAGAATCCTCCAGCAGGATCTTCGGGCAGTCAGCGCCCGACATCTTGGAGATGACGGCAGCCCCGCACTCGGACATCTCCCCGGCCCTCGGCCCCTGCGACTTCAAGGAGAAGAAGCGCACCCAGAGGTCGATCGAAGGCTCGACCCCCAGGTACCCCTCGCAGAGGGGTGACGGCCCGAAGCCAGCTGCGATGGCGCCAAAGACTAAGATGATGGGGCTGGAGCCCAAAGAACTCCGGAAGTCATGGAAAAAGCGCCGCTGGAAGCCCGAACCTGCGCTTGAATTGCGGGAAGAAGACCACGCGCTCCGTGCCCTCAGGCCGCGGCTCCCGCTCGCCCCGCGGCAGGCGCGCGGAAACCTCCGTCTCCCCCGGCAGGCGCCTGGTGGTGCGAAGATAGGCGATGTCGTCGAGAGTGACGGTCGAGCCCATCCACGAGCCCGACGGCAGCGCCATCGACAAAGGTGCGGAAGAAAGAAGGAAGAAGATGGCAACGAGGCTCTACTCGAAGCAGCGGGTGTCGCAGGGCGTGATGGTTGCAAGAAGCAGAGGAAAGAAGAAGAAGGCATGGGGGCGCGTGCGAGAATGATTTTCCGCCACCCCCTCCTCGCCCCAATTTATAAGCCACAGTTTTAAACGTGGGGGAGTGGGATCGTTTATACGCCTTTCCTACTTCCCTCAAGAATAATCTGCGCGCATCTATCGTCTTTATAACTACCTCGAGAATGGCAACCGACTTGCGGACGCCGCAATAAATCCGCGCTTGGCACTATGTCAATAGGTTAGTACCAAAAATGATATAAAATGACTATAAAATGATTATAAAACATCCAAGAATGATAATATAACAACATGGAACAATAAAAAATTATAGATACGTTGGAGACGTATCAGCATCCCCAAGCTTAATTCCTGCTCGTCCTCGAGTAGGTAAATGATAAAAACAGAATTTTTGATGTGGAATGCTGCCTAACATGTCATCTCATATTCTTTTCGTTATAGCATGGACATTTGGACTTTTATATGGTTCAAAGCAATAGTCTAGTTTTGTCATGAGGACTTAAATACTCAAGCATATAACAAGCAACCATGTCTTTCAAAATATCAACAATAAATAATTTATCCCTAGCCCATCATGCTCAATCATTGATCCATTCATGAAACACACTCGTATATTAGCTACACCCAATGCTCAAGTACAATCATAGTGCCCCCTAGTTGGTGCTTTATAAGAGAAGATGGAGACTCAATTCTTTTTTGCATAAAGTAAAAGAAAGGCCCTTTGCAGAGGGAAGTAGAGATTTGTAGAGGTGCCAGAGCTCAGAGCGAAAATTGAGAGATATAAACATTTTGAGAGGCATACTTTTCCCACCAATGAAAACGGCTTAGAGCTCCCAACACTTTCCATGCTAGATACATCATAGGCGGTTCCCAAACAGAAAATAAAGTTTATTCCTTTTTCCCACCATACTTTCACTTTCCATGGCTAACCGTATCCACGGGTGCCCTTCATACCAACACTTTCCAAGGAATTTATTATTTGACAACATAAAGTAAATTCATTTTTCATTTTGGGACTAGGCATCCCTAATACGTTTGCCTTACTCTCGTGCAATGACAACTGAATAAACACTCATCGTGAGAATAGCACATCTAGCATGGAAAATATTGGCCACCCCTCACTGCCTCGCGAGTGGTACGAGCACACAAAAGAGAAATTTATTTTGAAAATTAGAGATGGCACATACAAATTTGCTTAGAACAGCAAAAGAATACCACATATAGGTAGGTACACTGGACTCATGTGGCAAAACTAGTTTAAAGGATTTTGGATGCACAAGTAGTGATCATACTTAGTGCAAAATGAAGGCTAGCAAAAGTGAGAAATGACCAACCAAAAAAGGAATAATCTCATAAGCGAGAATTGAGCATAATTAACACCGAGTAATGCACCACAAGTAGGATGTAATTTCATTGCATGGCTATTGACTTTTGTGCTTGCATAGGGAATCACAAACCTTAACACCAACATTCTTACTAAAGCATAATTACTCATCAACATGACTCACATATCACATCATCATATCTCAAAACTATTACAAAGAATCAAGTTTATTTTGTCCAATGATCTTCATGAAATTTTTTATTATATCCTTCTAGGATATCTATCACTTTGGAACTAATTTTCATGTGTTGCTTTTGATAAGCTCAAACAAATATAAGTGAAGATCATGAGCATAATACTTCTTTCTCTCAAATTAATTTAAGTGAAGCAAGATAGCATTTCTTCAAAAACACTAAAGCACACCGTGCTCAAAAAGATATAAGTGAAGCACTAGAGCAATTCCATAGCTCATAAAAATTTAAGTGAAGCATAGAGAGCAATTCTAACAAGTCATGGTATAATTTTGGATCTCTCAAATAGGTGTGTCCAGCAAGGAATCAAGACTTAAAACAAAAAGAAAAACAATCAAAGACTCATATCATACAAGACGCTCCAAGCAAAACTCATTGTATGTGAAGAACAAAAATATAGCTTCTAGTAAAATACCGATGGTCGTTAGAAGAAAGAGAGGATGCCAGACGGGGCATCCCCAAGCTTAGTTGCTTGCTTCTGTTGGATAGTATATTGGGATGCCATGGGCATCCCCAAGCTTAGGCTCTTCTTATTCCTTATTCCTTCATCCATCGTAACATCACCCAAAAATTGAAAACTTCAATCACACAAAACTCAACAAAACCTTCGTGAGATCCGTTAGTATAAGAAAACAAATCACTACTATAAGTACTATTGCAACCCATTCATATTTTATTCTTGCATTATATCTACTGTATTCCAACTTTTCTATGGCAAAAACTCATCAAAGAAAACCATAGAATCATCAAAACAAGCACACAACACAAAAAAACAGAATTTGTCAAAAATAGAACAATCTATAGCAATCTGGATATTTTGAAAACTTCTGGCACCCAAAAAATCCTGAAAATTAGGACGGCTTGAGCAATTTGTATATCAATCTTCTGCAAATTTTTTTTTGGTATTTTATCAAGCTTTTGTTAAAAATGAAAATTATTTCCGTGAGCGCGAAAGTTTCTGTTTTTCAGCAAGATCAAACAACTATCACCCAAGAGGATCCTAAAGGCTTTACTTGGCAGAAACACTAAGTAAAACACAAAAAAAGAATCATAACAGTAGCATAATTGTGCAAACAATAAAGAACAGAAAGCAAAAAAAAATTATTCATTGGGTTGCCTCCCAACAAGCGCTATTGTTTCATGCCCCTAGCTAGGCATAAAGCACGGAACTAAGTTTTGTCATCCGCAATTTTGGCAACTTTTGTAAGGGTTTTCTCAAACCCGGGAGCCTATTTACGCTTCCCTAAATTCTCAGGAAAAGAAATCATCTTTAGATCCAAAATATCCAATCGCTTGTTGTAGAGAGTAATCAAGGTATTCATGCGATTGATACTACCATTGAGATGTTTGAGGGGTTCGTTATATTTTTGTAATTCAACCATATGCTTATGCAAATCACCAATTTTGTCCAACACTCCCTCTGGGGTGAAAGAAAACCCCTTCTTTCGAGGTGGAACCCCCAGAATTCCTTCTAAAATTTCATAGGCAGCATTAGCATCAAGTTCGATAAAATTCCCTTTAGCAGAAAAATCTAGGAGTTGTCTATGATGCAAAGCCAATCCTATGTAAAAATTACGAAGCAAGATCTTAGCATCCCCCTTTAAATCGCAAATACGATAGGATTCCATAAGTGTATACCAAGAATCTTTGAAATTTTCTCCTTGTCGTTGCTTGAAGTATAGAACTTCAAAATCTGGTGACAAAGGAGGAGTAGACACGCTAGCCATCAGGACTAGAAAGCAAGAAAATGGCGAACAAAAAAGAGGGCAAATAAAACGACAATTTTTTGTGAAGTGGGGGAGAGGAAAATGAGAGGCAAATGGCAAATAATGTGAATTGCAAGGAGATGAGATTTGTGATTAGGAACCTGGTAGATGTTGATGATGTCTCCCCGGCAACGGCGCCAGAAATTGGCACGTGGCCGGGAGACTATCTTGACGTGATCCTCCCCGGCAACGGCGCCGGAAATTCCTTTTGATGTCTGCTAGACTACGTCGGTATTTCCCCAAAGTAGGTATTTCCCTCAGTAGGTATTTCCCTCAGTGATGAGACCAAGGTTACCGAACCAGTAGGGGAACCAAGCAACACTACGTAAATAGCACCTGCACACAAATAACAAATACTCACAGCTCGACATGTTAAAGGAGTTGTCAATCCCTTTCGGGTAACGGTGCCAGAAATTGGCAAACGAATGTGAGAGAGTTGTAATAATTGTCGGTGTTCTGGGAACGGGTGTCCCCAGACTTGCCTGCCTGCGGCCCACGGCGTGGCTATGCAAGCGGGCCTGTACGGCCCATCTTCATCAACAAAGCATTCAAGACCCTCGCGAGGCCAAGCTGCATGCGAGGCGGATTTGACGAAGACCTCCTCAGAGCGACCGCCTCGAGCAGGCTCGTGAGGAGTGGAGATATCAAGGCGGGGCAAACCTCGCGAGGCTCTCATGATGTGAGCCATGACGACTGGCACCAGGCGGGCGCCAGCGCGCGCGGCATCCTTGTTTCCTCTTTGGTGCTAAGGAGGCAGGCGCAGGCGCGAAGTACCGAGGCATCAGGCAAAGGTTGCCATATCGGTGCAACGAGACCAAGACCAGCGGGACGACAAGGCGGAGGTCACCGTGGATCCCAAGACGGCGTCACCACCAGAGCCTTTTGCAGGCGAAGACCGCTGATACGTCTCCGTCGTATCTACTTTTCGAAACACTTTTGCCCTTGTTTTGGACTCTAACTTGTATGATTTGAATGGAACTAACCCAGATCGACGCTGTTTTAGCGAATTGCCATGATGTTGTTTATGTGCAGAAAATGTAAGTTCTCGGAATGACCTGAAACTCCACGGGATGTCTTATAAAAAATAATAAAAAATCCTCGCCAAAGATGAAGACCAGGGGGCCCACACCCTGTCCACGAGGGTGGGGGGCGCCCCCCTAGGGAGCGCCCCCTACCTCGTGGGCCCCCTGGACCTCCTCCGACGGCAACTCCAACTCTATATATTTGCTTTCGGGGAGAAAAAAATAGCGGAGAAGAAATCATCGCGTTTTATGATACGGAGCCGCCGCCAAGCCCTAAAACCTCTCGGGAGGGCTGATTTGGAGTCCGTTCGGGGCTCCGGAGAGGGGGATTCGTCGCCGTCGTCATCATCAACCATCCTCCATCACCAATTTCATGATGCTCACCGCCGTGCGTGAGTAATTCCATCGTAGGCTTGTTGGACGACGATGGGTTGGATGAGATTTATCATGTAATCGAGTTAGTTTTGTTAGGGTTTGATCCCTAGTATCCACTATGTTCTGAGATTGATGTTGCTATGACTTTGCTATGCTTAATGCTTGTCACTAGGGCCCGAGTGCCATGATTTCAGATCTGAACCTATTATGTTTTCATGAATATATGTGTGTTCTTGATCCTATCTTGCAAGTCTATAGTCACCTATTATGTGTTATGATCCGACAACCCTGAAGTGACAATAATCGGGATACTTCTCGGTGATGACCATAGTTTGAGGAGTTCATGTATTCACTATGTGCTAATGCTTTGTTCCGGTTCTCTATTAAAAGGAGGCCTTAATATCCCTTAGTTTCCGATAGGACCCCGCTGCCACGGGAGGGTAGGACAAAAGATGTCATGCAAGTTCTTTTCCATAAGCACGTATGACTATATTCGGAATACATGCCTACATTACATTGATGAATTGGAGCTAGTTCTGCGTCACCCTAGGTTATGACTGTTACATGATGAACCGCATCTGGCATAATTATCCATCACCGATCCGGTGCCTACGAGTTTTCCATATACTCGTTCTCGCTTATTTACTTTCCCGTTGCTATTGTTACCATCACTACAAAATACCAAAAATATCTACTATTGCTCGCATTACTGTTTTGTTACCGTTACCACCACTATCATATTACTTTGCTGCAGATACTAAGTTTCCAGGTGTGGTTGAATTGACAACTCAGCTGCTAATACTTGAGAATATTCTTTGGCTCCCCTTGTGTCGAATCAATAAATTTGGGTTGAATACTCTACCCTTGAAAACTGTTGTGATCCCCTATACTTGTGGGTTATCAAGACCTTTTTCTGGTGCCGTTGCCGGGGAGCATAGCTCTATTCTTTGATTTATATCTGCTGGACACTATGAAGAACTTGAAAGACGCTAAGACAACAATTTATCCCTCAACTACGAGGGGAGGTAAGGAACTGCCATCTAGCTTTGCACTTGACTCACCTTCTGTTATGAGTAAGCTTGCGACACCTAAACCTGCTTCTGCTATTCATCCCGATATGTCGCATGTTATTGATGATCCCATTTCTGCTATGCATGATACTTATGATGAAACTGCTTCTATGCCTGATACTACCGTGCCCCTTAGTGAATTTCTTGATGAACAAATTGCTAGGGCTAGAGAGAAATAAATTATTGAATCTGATTATAATGATGAAAGTGATGATGAAGATATGCCTGTTATTCCTGAGGGTTATGTTTTTGATATGGAATCTTCTGCCACTATTTTAGCTTGCAAAGATAGATATGAGCTCAAGAGGCTATTAGCTAAATGGAACAAAGAATCTCTTAGAGATAAAATGAAACCTGATCCTGCTTTTGCTACTTCACCTATTTGTGTTCCCGATAAGGATTATGAATTCTCTGTTGATCCTGATATAATTACTTTGGTTGAATCTGATCCTTTCCATGGTTATGAATCTGAAACTGTTGTGGCACATCTTACTAAATTAAATGATATAGCCACCCTGTTCACTAATGATGAGAGATCGCGCTACTTTTACATACTTAAAATATTTCCGTTCTCATTAAAGGGTGATGCTAAGATATGGTTTAATTCTCTTGATCCTGGTTGTGTGCGTAGTCCCCAGGATATGATTTATTACTTCTCTGCTAAATATTTCCCTGCTCATAAGAAACAAGCTGCTTTCAAGAAAATATACAACTTTGTGCAAATTAAAGAAGAGAGTCTCCCACAAGCTTGGGGGAGGCTTATCAAGTAACTTAATGCTTTGCCTGATCATCCTCTTAAGAAACATGAAATACTTGATATCTTTTATAATGGACTAACCGAAGCTTCCAGAGATTACTTGGATAGTTGTGCTGGCTCTCTTTTTAGGGAAAGAACACCGGATGAAGCTGAAATTCTATTGAATAATATGTTGACAAATGAAAATAATTGGGCACCTCCTGAGCCAGCTCCTGCTCCAATTACTGAGCCTATTCCTAAACCAACTTCGAAGAAGAGAGGTGTTCTATTTCTCTGTCCCGAAGATATGCAAGAGGCAAAGAAATCAATGAAAGAAAAAGGTATTAATGGTGAAGATGTTAAGAATTTACCTCCTATTGAAGAAATACATGGTCTTAATATACCACCTGTTGAAGAAGTATATGATCTTAATCCGCTATTTACTGAAGAACCTCCTGATCCCGATATCCCGACACAGGTAGTAAAGGTAAATTCTCGATTTGATGAAGGTGATATCCCTCATTATAAGTCTGCTAGGCAATGCCTTGATGAGTTCGATAATTTTATTGTCAAACAAGAAAATTTTAATGCCTATTTTGGTAGACAATTGAAATATGATTCCGATATGATTAAATACTTGGGTGATTATATGGCTGATATTAGAGGTGAACTTAAACTGTTAGCAAACATGCTTCTATGGTTACCACTCAAGTGGAACAAGTACTTAAAGCTCAAAAAGAAGTGCTTGATGAAATGAATAGTAAGAAAAATGATTATGATGTTAGAGTAGCTACTAGAACTGGTAGAATGACTCAGGAACCTTTGTATCCTGAAGGCCACCCTAAGAGAATCGAGCAAGATTCTCAGAGAAATAATACTGATGCACCTAGTTCTTCTAAAAAGAAGAAAAAGAAAAATGATAGAACTGTGCAAACTTCTAGTGAACCTATTGCTGAACCACCTGATAATCCAAATGATATATCCATGTCTAATGCTGAAACACAATCTGGTAATGAACATGAACCTAGTGAAAATATTAATGATGATGTTCATGATGATGCTCAACCTAGTAATGATAATGATGTAGAAGTTGAACCTGCTGTTGATCTTGATAACCCACAATCAAAGAATCAACGTTATGATAAAAGAGACTTTGTTGCTAGAAAACATGGAAAAGAAAGAGAACCATGGGTTCAGAAACCCATGCCTTTTCCTCCCAAACCATCCAAGAAAAAGGATGATGAGGATTTTGAGCGCTTCGCTGAAATGATTAGACCTATTTTTTTACGTATGCGATTGACTGATGTGCTCAAAACAAATCCTTATGCTAAATACATGAAAGATATCATTACTAATAAAAGAAAGATACCGGAAGCTGAAATTTCCACCATGCTTGTTAATTATACTTTTAAGGGTGGAATAACAAAGAAACTTGGAGATCCAGGAGTACCTACTATACCATGCTCCATTAAAAGAAATTATATTAAAACTGCTTAATGTGATCTTGGAGCCGGTGTTATTGTTATGCCTCTCTCTTTATATCGTAGACTTGACTTGAATAAGTTGACACCTAATGAAATATCTTTGCAAATGGCTGATAAATCAACTGCTATACCTGCCGGTATTTGTGAGGATGTGCCTGTTGTGGTTGCAAACGTTACTATTTTAACGAACTTTGTTATTCTTGATATTCCCGAGGATGATAGTCTGTCTATTATTCTTGGAAGACCTTTTCTTAATACTGCAGGGGCTGTTATTGATTGCAACAAGGGCAATGTCACTTTTCATGTTAATGGTAATGAGCATACGGTACACTTTCCGAGGAAACAACCTCAAGTTCATAGTATCAACTCTATCGGAAAAATTCCATCGATTATATTTGGAGGTTTTGAATTTTCTCTTCCTACTGTCAAGAAGAAATATGATATACTTATTATTAGGGATGTGCATATCCCCGTTGAGGTAACCTAGTGTTATTCGAAATTTCTCCGGTTTCATGTTAATCGGTGTCGGTGTCAAAACCGGCGGATCTCGGGTAGGGGGTCCCGAACTGTGCGTCTAGGCGGATGGTAACAGGAGACAAGGGACACGATGTTTTTACCTGGGTTCGGGCCCTCTCGATGGAGGTAAAACCCTACTCCTGCTTGATTAATATTGATGATATGGGTAGAACAAGAGTAGAGCTACCACGAGATCAAAGAGGCTAAACCCTAGAAGCTAGCCTATGGTATGATTGTTGTTCGTCCTACGGACTAAAACCCTCCGGTTTATATAGACACCGGCTAGGGTTAGGGTTACACAGAGTCGGTTACAATGGTAGGAGATCTACATATCCATATCGCCAAGCTTGCCTTCCACGCCAAGGAAAGTCCCATCCGGACACGGGGCGAAGTCTTCAATATTGTATCTTCATAGTCCAGGAGTCCGGCCAACGGTGATAGTTCGGCTATCCGAACACCCCCTAATCCGGGACTCCCTCAGTAGCCCCCGAACCAGGCTTCAATGACGACGAGTCCGACGCGTAGTTTGTATTCGGCATTGCGAGGCGGGTTCTTCTCCAAATTCCATATACTTGTCGAATAGTGTCCGGCTTCTGATAAATGCTGCGCTCCTTGGCTTCCACGCCCAATAATGGCCATCTTCCACGTGTTGATTGAATCCGAAAAGCCAGGGTATTTTTACACTTATCCCCCTAGCTGCGCAAATGAGCCGTCTATAAAAGGGACGAGGATCTAGATCCGAGTCACACCATCCTCCCTCCGCGAGCTTTCATCGGAGCGCTTCTGACAAAAATCCATTCCATCATGGACAGTCGACGCGGCTCCTCCTCTCGCGCTCCCAGCCCTCAGCCTGGAAATTGGGAGAGATGCTCAGTCCCGCATAGCGAGCTAGTGACACTCCAAACCAAGGGATTTCTTCCCGCCTTCATGGTTCCGGTTCGAGCCGGACTCGCCACCTATAAGGGCGGAAAACAAGCGGAGAGTGTCCCCGATCCCTCCAAAGGAGAGCGGGTATGCTTTGTCTCTTATCTAGTAAGAGGACTCGGATTTCCAATTCATCCGTTTCTCTGGGAGCTCTTGGAGTTCTACGGCCTCCAGTTGCACCACCATACGCCTGCCTCCATTTTGCACATCGCGGGCTTCGTGGCCCTTTGCAAACTGTTCTTGGGTGTCGAGGCTCATTTTGCGCTGTGGAAGAGATTATTCTGCCTTGTACCCCGTTCTCATGAGGGGTCAATATATCAAGTGGGCGGAGCCGAGCTGTGGCGCATCACCGGGACCGGATATCTATCCGGAACCCCGAAGAAGGCGTGCAAAGACTGGCCTTCGGAATGGTTTTATATGGAAGACGTCCCGCTGCCGGATCCTGTTCGGATTGGTCTCCCGGAGTTCAGCAATGCTCCTTTGAAGAAACGCCTGAGTTGGCGCCCGCGGAGCCCCCAGAGGGAAGACGACAGGGATGTCCTTTACCTGATGAGCCGAATAAGATTGTTAGCTCATTCCGGACAGACCATGATCGGTGTCATGGCCACATGCATTATGCGAGGGGTGCAGCCACTCTAGTATAGGGGCCACCCCATGTGGGATTTCAACGGGGAGGACGATGCCACCCGTCATGGCCGTAAGGGGCCGGGATTAGTCACCGATCTGGTGAAGATATTGTCCGCGCTGTACAAGGGAGAAGAGGAGGATTTTCTCCGCGTCAGTCCATTGAACGGATTTTCTATGAACAATACTGAAAGCTGGGTAAGCGGACATTTCTTTTTGCACATCCGATCCGTATTCCCATGGTTAGGTATCTTATTTTATGATTTTGGCGCAGAACCGCGCCAGCCGTAAAAGACATAAACAGCCCGCCTCCACAACCCGAGGATCCGAACGGCTCCTCTATCCGCCTCCCAAGAGGATCCGGACATATTGGTGGAGCTGATTGATGGGGTATTTCACCAACCGAGCATCGATAATGCCTTGGTGGCCATTACGCCGATTACCGGAATACTTCCAGCCTCACAGGTGACTGAGACCGAGGTCTCAATACTCTAATAATGACCCATTCGAGCTTATTTTTGATCACCGTATACCAATGGTGTTTCGCAGGGGGAGCCTTCGAGGCAGAGGTCGGAGCTCAGCCAAGGCTAGCCAACAAGGGGCAGCACAGCCACGCAGGCTAAAAAGAAGTGTGGTCCGGATTGAAACGCCGCCGCAACGGTAAGGCGTGTCACCATATTCCCAGGATTGGTTCCGGGAAGGTATATTAACGTTGGTGCTCCTTTCAGGAAAAAAGAGCGCTCGTCGGACTGTGTCCGGAGAGATGGCCAATCGAGCCTCCGCCAGCCAGGCTCCAACGCCGGGTCCGGAAGCTGAGGTAAACACGAGGCGTGCGTCGAATGCTCCTCTGACAGTGGATGCCGACAGATTGTCCGCCACCAACTCCGAGGTGGAGAGTGCCATGAATCACAGGCGCCACTGGACAGTTCTTCATGACGCATGTTTCTCCCAAGAGGCATTGAATGCCTTCAATTCAGAGATGCGCACCTCCGTGCCGCCAAGATGGTCTAGCTAGAGCTATGGAGCAAAGATGTCAAGGACATACGGGTGAGGAAATTTGATGCTTATATATGCCAAGAGCCCCGAGACTTAAAATAGTTAGAATAACTGATTTAAGGATCATTTGTTATGCAGGATCTTACAAAAAGAATACCCGACTGTCTCGGGAGCTTGAAGAATGCAAGGCCCAACTTGAGGCCGATTAGCATGACAGGGGAGCCACAGAGACCCCCTCTGGTGATATATGTTTCAAAATTAAGTAGTTTGTGAAGTGCGGCGTGTGTATAAGTCTGACAATAGTATTGCAGATGGCGCCGGACTAGATCCGGACAAGCAACAGCTCCTGCGCCGGTTAAAGGCCGGCGAGAATGTGCTTACAAGGGTGAGGCAAGAGAAGAATAATCTCCAAGATTCCAACACCCAGCTGGGTGAGGAACTAAAGGATGTTCGAGCCCAGCTGTCTGATTCCGTTAAGGAGAATTAGCGGCTTCGTCGCGGCATTTATAGTAAGTGCTTGAGCGAACTTTTGAAAAAAGAGTTCGGCGAGGAAGTCAACTAATGTAAAGATGTCTCAGAGGTATGCTCACAGTGTCGTCCTCATAGAGGAAATGCCCGGCCGGACGGGTGACCTACTTCCCGAAGTTGTTGCAAATCGCACGAACGAAGTTCGGCAGTGATGAGAGGCGTCGCCTGTGCCTTGTGGCCATCCATCTCCCTACCCGAAGGCCTTGGAGAGCTTGCAGAGAGGCTTCAGGGAGCAGCGGCGCTTCCGGCTATGGAAGATATCAGCATGTCGTCAAGGCGCCAGGGAGGCCTGGGCCATGGTGAAGACGCGGTAAATGAAGGCTGACCCAAACCACATGGCCGAGGTCGGACCTGTGGGGCCGGATGGGAAGGAGATCCCTGTGAGCTTAGTGTACGGCCAAGTAGAGTTGGCCGCAAAGTTTTCCCAGCAGGACTGTAAACTAGACAACCTATTAGATGGTATTGAAGAGGAATACAATCAGTCAATTTGACTATGTAATTTTAAATGACATGTAAAATGCCTTCTAGCCGGATTGTAGATCGCTTTGTCGAAGCGGACCTTTTCGCTTCAACCTCGGGACCCAACAGTCCGGAGTGTGTCCGAATACCCTCGCGGTTATGTAAGAACCGGGCATGCGTGGAGACCAAAGGGGGTCATAGGTGCTTTATCGCATAAGTGCCCAACTAGTTATGTTATATTACATGGTTAGTAAGAAACATCTTCCAGGAGAATAGTTCCATTAGGGGTTCCTTTCCCTGGGAGGCATGCCCTAAAGTGCATGCCCGATCATAAAAAACAGAAAAACATCTGCGGGGAGATAAATGAATATGTAAGAAATCATCTTTTAGTTCATCGATCGAATATTCCCTTAAGAACGCTTAGCTTTCGGCTTCACCTACCGAGGTACGCGTCCGGCTGACCCGGCGGTAATAATCGCAGAGGTGCTCCTTTACCACCTAGCCGAACAATCGGGAATGTAGGGTAAGCATGAGCCAGCAACCCAGCTTGGCCAAAACTTAAGTCATATCGATGCATATAATGGTGAATAAAAGGTACATGCGGAAGTGTGACACATGTGTTGGGCATAAAGCTCAGATAAATAAGCTTCGTTAAAGAAGCCCCAGTATAATGAGCGCGGATAGCGCGCCAAGTGTGTGTAACAATGCGCAAACGAGCCTTTAACGGCTTCGGAAAAAGGAGGAAGAAGGAGAGAAATAAAAGACAACTTAAAGTATAAATTATAGACGGAGGAAGGAGACGAACTCAAAATCCGCGCTAGGCGAGAATCTTCGGAGACGGGCTGCGCTCCATGGGTTCGCTCGAGTCGGTTATCCGATGCGCTTCAGAGACGGTATGTTCCGCCGGTCGACTTGGTCGATGATGAAGGGCCCCTCCCATTTGGGCTTGAGTTTGTCCTTTTTCTTGTCCGGCAGGCGTAGAACTAATTCGCCAACATTGTAAGCTTTTGGCCCGTACTTCTCTGCTTTGGTATCTTCGAGCCTGCTGTTGATAGAATGCAGAACGAGCTTTTGCCACGTCGTGCTCCTCCTCCAAGGCGTCCAAACTGTCCTGCCGATCGAGCTCGGCTTCTCTTTCTTCGTACATGCGCACGCGAGGTGAGTCATGAATTATGTCGCGGGGCAAAACTGCCTCTGGGCCGTATACCATAAAAAATGGTGTGAATCCGGTAGTGCGATTTGGCGTGGTCCGTAGCCCCCAGAGTACGGAGTCGAGCTCCTTTACCCAGTGCGTATTAGATTCCTTGAGGGACCGCACTAGTCTGGGTTTAATGCCGCTCATGATTAGACCATTTGCTCGCTCGACTTGGCCGTTAGTTTGAGGGTGATAGACTGAAGCGTAGTCGAGCTTGATGCCCATGTTTTTGCACCAGAGTTGGACCTCGTCGGCCGTGAAGTTCGTGCCATTATCAGTGATGATGCTGTGAGGGACGCCGTAACAGTGTACTAACCCTGATATGAAGTCTATCACCGGTCCGGATTCGGCCTTCTTAACAGGCTTTTCCTCTATCCATTTGGTGAATTTATCCACCATGACCAATAGATATTTTTGCTTGTGGGTTCCTCCTTTAAGGGGTCCAACTATATCAAGCCCCCAGACCGCGAACGGCCAGGTGATGGGTATAGTTTTGAGGGCGGTAGGTGGCATGTGGCTTTGATTAGCAAAGAGCTGGCATCCGACGCATCGTTGGACCAAGTCCTGAGCATCTGCCCGGGCCGTCGGCCAATAAAATCATGTACGGAAGGCCTTGCCTACAAGGGCCCGGGCTGCGGCGTGGTGCCCGCCGAGTTCGGCATGAATTTCAGCCAGAAGATTCCGCCCTTCCTCTTCGGAGATACACCTTTGAAGGACTCCTTGTGCTTTTTTATAAAGCTCTCCTCATGGACCTTATAGGCTTTAGATCGCCGCACTATGCAGCGGGCCTTGTTTTGGTCTCGGAAGTTCCTGCCTAGTTAGGTAGGCTAGGAATGGTTCTGTCCACGGGGCAATGACTGCCATTATTGTGTGGGCTGACGGTGTTATTTCGTTGGTAGAACCACCAACTATGTCAGAATGTTCGGTGTGGGGTAGTGTGGTTGGGTCCGGGGTGTTATTTCCAGACTCTCCCTCCCATAATACGCATGGCTTGAAAAGCCTCTCTAGGAAGGTGTTGGGAGGGATGGCATCGCGCTTTGCGCCAATGCGTGCCAACACGTCTGCTGCCTGGTTGTTCTCCCGGGCTATATGGTGAAATTCGAGCCCCTCAAACTGAGCTAACATTTTTAGGACGACATTGCGATAAGCTGCCATTTTCGGATCCTTGGCATCAAAGTCTCCATTTATTTGAGATATCGCGAGGTTTGAATCCCCGTGGACCTCTAGGCGTTGAATGCCCATGGAGACTGCCATCCAGAGACCATGTAGAAGGGCCTCGTATTGGGCTGCGTTGTTGGAGTCCGTGTACATTATTTGAAGTACGATTGATCAGTATCTTCGGTTAGACGCTGAACGACGCCATTTCGTGCCGCCAACATTTTGGAGCCGCTCTAAGTGCATGATCCATTGGAATATGCGCCGATTTTAGGGAGTTCGGCTTCACCATTCAGCGACGAAGTCGGCCAAAACTTGCGACTTAATGGCTCGCCGTGGCTTGTAGGTTATGTCGAACGGGAGGAGCTCAATGGCCCATTTAGCAATCCGGCCCGTTGCGTTGCGGTTTTTTATAATGTCATTAAGAGGTACTTCGGAGGCTACTGTTATCGAACACTCTTTAAAGTAGCGTCGCAGCTTCCGGGATGCCATGAACACCGTGTATGCTATCTTTTGATAATCCGGGAACCGTGACTTGCGTGGAGTTAGGACAGTGGACACGTAGTAGACTGGTTTTTGCAGAGGGAACTTGTGTCCGTCCGTTTCTCGTTCGACAACGAGCACCGCGCTTACAACTTGATGGGTTGCCGCGATGTATAATAGCATTGGTTCGCCCATGTTGAGCGCGGCCAGGACCGGATTTGTTGCCAATATGGCTTTGATTTCTTCGAAGTCCGTGTATGCATCCGCCCACCTGGTGTTCGTTGCACCGCAGAGGCGATAAAGGGGTAATGCCTTTTCTCCTAAGCGGGAGATAAAGCGGCTTAGAGCTGCCACACATCCAGTCAATTTTTGTATTTGTTTGAGGTCTTTTGGGATATCCAACTGTGACAGAGCTCGGATCTTGGCAGGGTTTGCTTCAATTCCTCTACCGGATACAATGAAGCCCAAGAGCTTTCCGGCTGGTACGCCAAAAACGCATTTTTCCGGGTTGAGCTTAATGTCATATGCTCGGAGATTGTCGAATGTGAGCCTTAAGTCGTCTACTAGAGTTTTGACATGCTTGGATTTGACGACCACATCGTCTACGTATGCCTCCACTGTTTTGCCGATCTGGTTTGCCGACATATACGTCAATCATGCGCGCCGATATGTTGCGCCGGTGTTTTTGAGCCCAAGGGCATTGTGTTGAAGCAGAATGGGCCGTATGGAGTGATGAATGCCGTTGCGGCTTGGTCTGGCTCTGCCATCTTAATTTGGTGGTAGCCGGAGTATGCGTCGAGGAAGCACAATGAATCCTGTCCTGCGGTAGCGTCGATAATTTGATCGATGCGGGAAGGGGAAGGGATCCTTTGGGCAAGCCTTGTTAAGGTCCTTGAAATCGGCATACACAAAGCGCCAGGATTTGTCCTTCTTTGGTACCATTACCAGGTTTGCTAGCCAGTCCGGATGTTTTATATCTCTAATGAATCCGCCTCCAATAGTTTGGCTAGCTCTCTCCCATGGCTCTGTCTCTTAGGTTCGGAGAAACGCCAAGAGTTTGTTTGACCGGCTTGAATCCATTTAGGATATTTAGGCTATGCTCGCCAGTCGGTGGGATTCCCGGCATGTCCGAGGGGTGCCAGCAAAGATGTCCCAATTTTCGCGAGGAATTCTCGTGAAAAGTGCGCTACATCGGGGTTTAATTGTGCCCCGATGGAGGCCGCTTTTTGTAGGGTCCGTTGGATGGACTTGGAATTTGACTATTTCATCTGCGGTTTAAAAGAGGTGGACTTGGATCTCTTATCGAGTATCACATCGTCCCTCGTTCACCGTGGAGCGCAGCGCAGTTGAGTTCCTCGCCGCTAGAGCTTTGATAGTGCCTCAAGGGCAAGTGCGGCTGTTTTATTTTCGACGCGGAGTGCTATGTCCGGTCACTAGCAAGAGTGATGATTCCGTGGTCCGGCATTTTGAGCTTCATGTACCCGTAATGGGGTATAGCTTGAAAAATTGTGAATGCCTCTCGCCCTAATATAGCGTGGTATCCGCTTTGCTGAACGGGCCACTTGGAATGTGACTTCCTCGGACCTGTAATTATCCGGCGTCAACACCACATCCAAAGGTGATTTTTCCTCTGTGACAAAGCATGCTTCCCGACCGGGATTATTCCTCTAAAGGTTGTGCTGCTTCGCCAATGCGGCTCCAAATATTTCCATTTTTCAAGAGTTTCCTCAAATGAGGTTTAATCCGCTGCCGCCATCCATGAGTACCTTGGTAAGGCGGAAGCCGTCCACTATTGGAATGAGGACCAATGCGGCTGGTTCTCGGATGTTCGAATTTAGGTTCACATCGGCGTTAAAGGTAATAGCCGTGTCACCCATGGATTTATTGTTGCCACCGTGGACTTGGCAAGGTTATGAGTGTTCGTTTCACATATTATTTGATGTGAAAGTTTCAAGATCATAATACCGCATCGTGTTGTTTGGCTGGTGCTCGAGCTAGAAGCTCTTCGCCACTTTTGGCCACCTGCCATAGTATCCAACATGCTCTAAGGCTATGAGTTGGAGTGGCGCCCAGATTATGAATTTTGCAGGGTCCATTGAGCCATCCCTCCAAAGACGGTTCCATGCCCTTTAGAGGGTTTTTGCTTTTGGTATTTAACCCAGTGCCGGTAATGATGCACCTTTTACTTTGGACTAGGGTTGTGTTCAAGGCGGATTATCCCAAAATTTGATTTCGTTTTCCAGCGCTTCCATCGCATAGTACTTTCGATTATGGACGCCAAGTCATCAAAGCGCCAGAATTTTGCGACGACTTACGACGTTGAGGATTCCTTCATCCGTGCAATTAATGCGAAGAATGAAATTGCGTCCTCTTCACGGCAGCCCTTTATCCTGCTCAAGACCGTGGAGGAATCGCCTAGTAATGATGTACTGCTTCAGCGGGCTCTTGCCGGATTTGGGATAGATCGCTATGTTTGGGTGCGCGGTGGAGTTAAATTCAACTCCGTCCGATCTAAGACTCGTATTTAGAAGTTTCAACTTGGAAGCTTGGGTTCTTGGACGTTGTCCTATGAATCTAGCCCGCTGCCTGACTTTAAGTTCAGGGCTTGAGTGGTGTTCTCCCCTCCGCGGGAATCCAGCATGGAGGGGTCAGGAATCCGGACATAGCTAGTCCTTAAGATAGAAGAAGGGTCGCCGTATTGTTCCTCTACCACAGCGACATGGTGGGTAGCCTGAGGAGAGTTAATCTCTCTCAGATTGGTTTTAGGCCCAATCTGTCGTAGTCTCAGCGACTCGTAGGGCGGCGATGCGATCCAAGAGCTCGCTTTAAGGAAGAGAGCTCCATCGATCTAACTCGCTTTCGGCCAGTTCCGAGTTGACGGAAGATTGCTTTTGATGACCCGAGAAGTCATCGCTTGCCAAGCGGCCGAACAGGCGGTCATAAGAAAACCACCTAGCCAAGAGTCCGACCAGCGCCAAGGCTTCTTTGATGTATAGTATCGCCTTTAAAGACGAGATGAGGCATCCTTCCACGACGGCGGCACGTAGCAGGAACTCTCAATGAAAGCACCAATGTCGGTGTCAAAATCGGCGGATCTCGGTAGGGGGTCCCGAATCAGCGTCTAGGCGGATGTTAACAGGAGACAAGGGACACGATGTTTTTACCCAGGTTCGGCCCTCTCGATGGAGGTAATACCCTACTCCCCTTGATTAATATTGATGATATGGGTAGTACAAGAGTAGATCTACCATGAGATCAAGGAGGCTAAACCCTAGAAGCTAGCCTATGGTATGATTGTTGTTCGTCCTACGGACTAAAACCCTCCGGTTTATATAGACACCGGATAGGTTAGGGTTACACAGAGTCGGTTACAATGGTAGGAGATCTACATATCCGTATCGCCAAGCTTGCCTTCCAACGCCAAGGAAAGTCCCATCCGGACACGGGGCGAAGTCTTCAATCTTGTATCTTCATAGTCCAGGAGTCCAGCCAACGGTGATAGTTCGGCTATCCGGACACCCCCTAATCCGGGACTCCCTCAATCGGAATGAGTTTGTTAACAAGAGTTAATCAACCTTGTTAGTGGATTCCTTTTGATGAGCATGAGACAGATGAAACTAGAAGCACAAACTTCTGTACCCCTACTATACTTTCTGTTATTTAGTTGAAATAAAGTAAAAATAGTATTTTTCTATCTGTTTCCTGATTTATCCGTGCAATATAAAAATATCCCGATAATAAAAGTCCTCAAAATGCCATGCCAATTTAATATGATTTTTTCGGTAATATTTGAGGATTTCATCAGGCAAAAATTACATGGGGAGTGCCGCCACTGCCACGAGGGTGGAGGGCGCGCCCTACCCCCGTGGGCACCCCCTGCCTCGTGGGCCCATGGTGGCCCTCCTCCACTTATTCCTGCACCCATCTTCTTCCTCTTCCTCCCACAAACCCGAAAACCAACTCAAGCACGAGTTCCAGCCACTTTTGCTGCGATTTTCGATCTCCTTGCTCAAAGCACCTCTCGCAAAACTTCTTGGGGAGATTGTTCCTTGGTATGTGACTCCTCCATTGGTCCAATTAGTTTTGTTCTAGTGCTTTATTCTTTGCAAATTTGTGCTGCATAGGTGACCATGTTCTTGAGCTTGCATGTCAAATTTATATGGTTCCAAGTAGTTCTAATGCTTGATATAAGCTCTAGGCACTTGTAGGAGTAGTTGCTATCAGTTTTATTGAAGTTGGTCACTTTTGTTTGAATTTACTAAAAATTTCAGAAATTTTTCAGAGAAAAAAATATGCTTAGGAAGATGTTCCAAGGCGGTTCTTCCAAAAAGCAAGGACCCAGGCTTGCTATGCGCGATGCTGACGAGGATCCACCAAGAGACGCTCTAGTGCGGCCTTGCGAATGGCCGTCAGAAAATTTTATGGATCGTGCGGGAATTAAAGAAGAATTTAAAGCGTATTTGCGCAATGCCGGTCTTGAGGATTTTGAGGCTAACAAATTCCCCCAGTATCATGATCTCACAAGTTCATTTGTGAGGAGGTTTGAGTATTCATCTTCGCATAATTCTCCTTCCATCATGTTTGATCTTTATGATAAATCTTATACCATGGACTTAGAGGATTTCACTTTTGCTTGCAAACTTCCATCATGGGGTAGTATAACCGTGGGGGAATCTAGAGACATAACGCAGGCTACCATAGGGAGCATTCACTTCCCTGCTATACATTATTTTGCTCTCTTCATAGGTAGATGCATAAATGCTAAGGATGAAGCATGTCACATGTGTGTCCCTGACCTTAGCATTCTTAGGAGTGCTGTGTTAGGAGACCAATCTTATCGTATGGGAGCCATTGTAGCTCATAGGTTGCATCATAATAGACATATTGGAGATTTCTTTGGAGGAATTTATGCAACCCGCTGTCGGCGTTCTAGGAACGGGTTCCTGACTTGCTCTGCCGCTGCCTGCGGCGTTTCAAGTGGGGCCCAAGACGGCCCGGCTTCATCACTAAGCTCAAGACCCTCGCGAGGGGCCAGAGATTGGGCGGACGATAGGAACCTTCCTCGAGCGGCCTCATCAGCAGGCTCGCTTAGGAGGCGAGAGATCAAGGCAGGGTACCTCATGAGGGTGCCCGTGACGCAAGCCATGACGATCAAGGCCAAGTGGGCGCCATCCCAAGAAGGTCCTCATTTCCCTTTGGTGCAAGGTGGCAAGCATGTGCCAAGGCATCGTGCAAAGGTTACCGCTTGTGCAACAAGACCAAGACCAGCAGAACGGCAGGATGGAGGTCATCGTGGAGCCCAGGATCGGCGCCACTGTGAGCCTTTGGCAGCCAAGACCAACTTTAGTCAGATAAGTGTACTAGATGTTCTCCTTCAAAATGGCCAATTGTTGGTGCCCTTCCCGCTCATTATTTGGGAAGAGGCCCGGGGCCTCCCTCTATAAATAGAGCTAGCCACCACAAAGAGAGGGGACGGGCCGGAGACAAGTCGAACCCCCTAGAGAGAGAGAGAGAGATAGAGAGAGAGAGAGAGAGAGGCGACTGGACTCACCCAAGCAGTTCATCGCACCAGCTCAAGAACAGCCCCTCGCGAGGCTGTTCTCCCTTTGTATTGTTCATCATCAGTCCCTGAGGCAATCCACCACACCACAAACTAGAGTAGGGTATTACACCACAACGGTGGCCCGAACTAGTATAAACCTCGTGTCTCTGTGTTGTTCATCATTCGTAGTTTAGATCCCTCGCAATCCATTCACGCATGAGCTGGTAGGGGAAAGATCTCCGTGCGCACCCCAGTGTTCGAACCTCAAGGGTCTGCCGGAACCCAAAATCCGACATTTGGCGCGCCAGGTAGGGGTGCGCCGGAATCCTTCCCCCGCCGCCTCGCATTTCATCGCCTCGTCATTCCATGTCAAGCGACCCAGCAGCCGACGCCGACCGCTGGGCGGGGTTCCCCACGCCGCGTCGCCGCGAATTTGGCGCACCTCAACTTGACCTCAGTAGCCCGCCCGCATGGCGCTGCGGGGCGCGGGCGACGAGCGACGCCGCCGCCTCACACGCTGGGTAGGTGTGGTCGGCGTGCCGAGTTTCTAGCCATGGCCCGTTGCACGGCGCCAAGACACCCGACGGAGAGCAGGCGAACCTGTGGGCAGCGCCACGGTGGCCGAGAACTGCTACGGTGCCGGCTTCTAGAGGGCGGCCGCGACGCGTTGTTGAGCGGGTGGCCGAGCTCTGACGCCGCTGCCTCGGAGCACTTCCTTTCTGCGTCTGGCTACCACCTTCCGCGCAGAGCACGCCGTATGGCGGCCCCATGCGTGCCCATGCAACCTCAAGCGGGCTCTGGGCCTACTCGACGCTAACTCGCCAAGCACCAAAGCGGCAAGCGCGCCAGACCCCATCTCTCCAGCGAAGAGCGCACGCCATGACCTTTTGGCCTCATGACCACCGCGCCACCACTCAAGACGACGCCCGGGCCGGACTGTGGCATGTGGGGCACTACAGCGAGGCCTACGGGAGGCGCCCCTGCTTATGTGCCCTGCATGATGGATCAAGAGGCGCACGGGAAGAAGACCATGGCTCGCCTTTGGGCCAAGCTGGGCGAGGAGACACTGCAAGCAGAGCTCTTTCAGAACCTCAAGAGGGCTCTCGACAACCACAACAAGGCATCAACTATCTGGTACTGCGAATTCCTCAGAGAAAGCTTGTGCAACCATGTGCCACAGGAGGAACAGGTCGCTGAACAAAGGGGTTGCCCGACTGCAGCAGCCTCTTACCTCGTGGAGGAGGGCATCGGGCTGCAGGAGAGGGTCGAGATCCGGTTCGGCCCCTCGGGCGCACGGCACAAGATGTTCTCAGGAGGTAGGCCTCCGCCGGGAGGTGCCTCGTGGCCTGCCCCCAGCAGAAGGACCTGGTCGTCGGGGAACTGCTAGCGACCGCTCTACCCCATTGGCGCTGCCCTTGGTCTCCGGCCGCCGTCGTTGGTGGTAGAGTGTGGCGCAAGGGCCCTCAGATGGCGATATGAAGCAAGGCGGTACTGTGAAGAAGGCCCAAGGTTCGTGAAGCTCGCCGCCTGCGTGACACTCTCACGACAATGAGGGGCTGTACACGCCTGTAGTCTCGTGGAGCGCCACCAGCCTCGGGCCCTCCCACGCCCAGATGGGCAGCACTTAGGTCCGCCAGGTGAGAAGACGTCAAGACTAGACTAGGTGCCGGACGCGCCTTTGCTTTTTGCCCTTTCTTCTGCTGACAAGTTTCTTCGAGTTGAATTTGTTGGATTTGAATTGAGCCTTGCGTGCATCTGGGGAAGGTGTTTAGTCTGCTCGAGCAATCTCGTGGTCTCGCTTGCTTTGCGTCCAAAGTTAGCGCCACTTGCCCTCGCGAGCCCCTCGCGAGCCGGGTCGGGCCAATCGCGCCCACAACTTGGACGCTGCCGCCACTCCTCTCCGAGGTTCTTATCGCAGGATCAACGGGTCCGCCTTTAAGACACACATGGCGCTTATGGCCCTGCAGCCCGCCGGGCTCACAAGGGCCAAAAGGTAAATGAGCCACCACCCACCACCGGGCCGGCCGTTAAGCTCTCGCAAGAACGTTAAGGTTACAAATGCATCTATCGCAAATCTTACATGAGGGGCTTCCCTCCCAAAATTCTTCACAGCCTTTTAGGCCAAGCCCAACTTCTTTTATGTAGGTAAACAATGGCGACAAGCAATCACGGACATGTCGCTTGCTGCGCCTTTCGGGTCGCCTCCGGAGGCGTCGCTAGCGTTGCTGACATTGTCGCCATCACCAGCACCTCCGCCGGCGCCAGGACCATCCACCACGCTGCCTTCATCGGCGGCCACGATCACGCCGTCATCATCAGACGTGAAGGCCCTGACAAGGTCGTCCACGTGGCCATCCACCCATTGCGCCAGTGTCGCCTTGGACGGCTATGGGCACCGGTTCGATGGCGGCATCAAGTCGGCGGGGATCCCTGTCCCGCAGATAACTAAAGACACGGAGAAAGCGCGCCTAAGCAAGGCTCGCCTCTCCTCAACAAGCCAACGAGACCGCGGCGTGGTTCTCCGTGAAGCGCCACCACATCAACAACATCGGAGGTTGCCGGTAGTTGGTCTCGTGGCGGCTTCGCTGCCAGCCTGCCCGCAGATGTTGCCAAGGGCCGGTTTGCTCGCTCTCTCAGCCGCACGGAGAATGGGGGCGTGTTGTGCCTGTTTGAACCCGCCGGCATGGATCTTGTCCTCGCTCGCTCGCGGTAATGGCCTCGGCGCCAAACCCTCAAATGGAGAAGAAGCAGCCGGGCGAGAGGAGGTCAGCTCCTCCTCAAGGCCGCTGCCAAGGGCGGCCGTGAAGGCATCCGCACTTCGCCACTTCATCTAGCTTGGCCTTGAGGGCTGCGGTCCTGCCTCAGCCTTCTGCCCCGACCAACTCCAACTTCAGCTCATACCGCGCCAAGGCTCGAGCGAAGCTTCGCCACGCTGGCGGTCGACTCTTCTGCTCGGGCTTGCCACATGACATTCATCCTCCGCCGAGCCACCAAGCGCCCCTTGTCTCCAACTGCTGCAAGGTCGAGGGTTGCGCTGGCAGCCTCCAGCAACAGCGCCGCTCGCGCTTCAAGCTCCACCTGGTCGACGGAAGCCCCTTCAACGACGCAGTGCAGCCCGGCGCACTCCACTGCCTCCTCCAGAGTTGCTCCAGCTTGAGCTCCCACGACGCCTCCTCCGCCCCGGGCGCCGCCGATCCGCCTCCCCTGCCTGCTCGACGGCTCGGGAGCAAGCCTCTCACGAGGCCGCCAGCGACGCCAGCCTTCGTGATTGTCAAGGTCACATCTGGTGACGCGCAAGGGCAACGGCCACCTTCAGCTTTGCGCCTCCTCGCCAAGGCGCAAACCTTCTGCCTCAAGACGCCGATCTTCGCCGGCGAAGCCCGCCCGAGCCGTTCACCGCGTCATCGCCTTGAGAAGCTTCGACGAAGGGCACGGTGTTCGCTAGCACGCTGAGCACGCCTCCCTCGCCACCTCGCTGCCGGGTGAATGTGGAGGACCCGGAGGTGACGCGCCTCCCAGAGGGGGCTGTCGCCCCTAACAATCGCTGACGGCCTCGCCAGAGCAGTGGCTCCGCGCCGTCCGCCCCGTAAGAAGAGCTCAAGATTGACTCAACCAATTGCCGCCCACGACCAAGGAAGGAGCAAGGGACAAGATGGTTGTGCCTCGGAGGAACTCGTGAAGGGAAGATAGCAAGACAAAGCTCGGATACTCAGCCGAACGAATCACCTCCCGACCGGCCGAAAGCGATGAGGGCACCGCTTGAGCCCGACGCACCAAGGACTGCAACGAGGGCGAAGCTCGGGAGATGGCTCTTGGCCGCCTCCGCGACCGGCAGGAGGGGCCTGAAGGTCACGATCACCTGCAAGAACCAAAAAGTAGAGGAGCCGGGAGAGAAGAGGACTTACTCGTCCGGGCGGGCACTTCCCGACTTCAAAGAAGGGCAAGGGCGATCGTCACCGCCCGAGGCCTCCTTCCTCTTACGGAGGGCCACGAAGTCTACGCGGAATCGGCCTAAGCGCTCAGCGAAGGGGTCGCTTCGTGGCATGGAGGAGGTGGCAAGATGATCAGCGCCGGCATGACCAGCTTGGGGGACGCCCCCAGGTGCCACCTCATGAGGAACGACCCGGACCTCGGGAGCCCCAGCCTCGGGAGCCCCAGCCTGAGCCGAGGTCATGACCCCGCCACACCATTCCAGAACGAGCTCCAAGAGATGCCGCCCTCGGGGCTCCGTGCGGCGTCACCACCTCAGCATCATCTCCTTCAACTCCCGATGGTTCTCGTCTCCCTGCTTCATCACCTGAGATAGAGCCACGTTGGGCGACTGCAAGAGCTGCCATGGCAATTGGGTTCTCACGAGGTCCCCTGAGGCCAACTGGGCGCAGCCCCCACTCGTCGAAGCTGGGCATCTGCCTCACGAAATCGGCCCTGCCTGAACAGAGATACAAGAGGGCACCATCCCGACGAAGGCTGCCTGGGGAAGGGTCGCCAACCAAGACCCTGAGCATCGTCTTCAGCACCTCAGGCGCCAAGTCCTCCTCCTGAAGCCGCATGCGGTCTTTGTGCCCCGCAAAGTCCCACATCCGGTGAGAGTGGCGCTGGAGAGGAGCAATGCGACATTGAGGAACTCCTTCACCACCTTGGGCGCCACGCTGAGCGCCTCAAGCTCTCGGCGGCGCCAAACGAATGCAAGCTGGCTGTCCATGAAGGCCTCGTGACCCTAGCCGAGTTGGGAATAGCAAAGCAGGTAGGATGCGAGAGCAGGGGCTGAACACCCCAACATCCACGCATAACCATCGCTCTCGAACTTGGCCTCGTGAGGGAGGGAGTCCAAATCAATCCTCAAGCAGCCGCTCTGCAGCACCGCAAGGAAGCTCACACACCCCGAGCATTGAGTGGGATCACTCAGGCGCAAGGAGAAGAAGTGATGCAGCAAAGCAACGGACGGAGGGATGCCCACCATTGCCTCACAAACGAAGGCGAAGACAGCCAGGAGGGTAATGGACTCCGGCCCGAGATGCATCATGTGGATCTGATAGTGGGAGAGCACCGCATTGAAGAAAGCGGAAAAGGGGGGAACCAGACCCGCCTACAAGGCATCAGCGAAAAACCGGACCTCCGTGAAAATCTTGTCGAGGGAGGCATGGGACGCCGGCCATGCCGTGGTCCTGCTGCACTCGTTGAAGATGGTGGCAAAAGCAGGGCGGACCTTGCCCAAGGCGTCGGGGTTGAGTATGATAGATCGATCGACGGCGGGAGCCACCGCCGGAGGCGAGCGGGACGAAGACGCTGGCTTCTTCCCCTTTTCCTTCTTCGTTGGCGCCATGACGACAGGAAGGGTGAGAGTCCGAGTTGGATTGAGGGCGTAAGTTGGAACCAGAGGAAGAAGGAAGGACCGGGAGTGCGCGGATGGCGAAAGGGGAATGGCTGTGTGCAACCCCGGGTCGCTTAGCCGGGCGCGTAATGAGGCATCGTGGGGAAGTGGAGACGCCCAAGACCAATCAATCGCCACACGGCGCCCAAGGCCGAGAGCTGTTAGGGCTCATGGGGCGCAGACTTGCCCCTTCGCTTCTCTGCTAAGCCAAGCCCGGGCGCGCCTTGGGCCCGGGGGCTACTGTCGGTGTTCTGGGAACGAGGGTCCCCAGACTTGCACTGCAGCTGGGCGGGCGTGGCTCAAGTGGGGCCCAAAGACGGCCCACCTTCATAAGCTCAAGCTCAAGACCCTCGCGAGGGGCCAATTGCCTCATGGACGATAGAACCTTCCTCACGAGCGGCCCTCCCAAAGTGGCTCATGAGGAGGCAGAGAGATCAAGGCAGGGTACCTCACGAGGGTGCCCCGTGACGCAAGCCATGACGATCAAGGCCAGGCGGGCGCCAGCCTGCGCAGTGTCCTCATTTCCCCTTTGGTGCAAAGGTGGCAAGCACAGGCCAAGTCATCAGGCAAAGGTTACTGCTTCGGTGCAACAAGACCAAGACCAGTAGAACGGCAGGATGGAGGTCATTGTGGAGCCCAGGACGGCGTCACCGCCAGAGCCTTTGGCAGCCTAAGACCAACTTTAGTCAGGGTAAGTGTACTAGATGTTCCCCTTCAAAATGGCCAATTGTTGGCGCCCTTCCCGCTCATTATTTGGGAAGAGGCCCGGGGCCTCCCTCTATAAATAGAGCTAGCCGCCACAAAGAGAGGGGACGGATCGGAGACAAGTCGAACCCCCTAGAGAGAGAGAGAGAGGCGACTGGACTCACCCAAGCAGTTCATCGCACCAGCTCAAGAACAGCCCCCCGCGAGGCTGTTCTCCCTTTGTATTGTTCATCATCAGCCCCCGAGGCAATCCACCACACCACAAACTAGAGTAGGGTATTACACCACAACGTTGGCCCGAACTAGTATAAACCTCGTGTCTCTGTGTTGTTCATCGTTCGTAGTTTAGATCCCTCGCAATCCGTTCGCGCATGAGCTGGTAGGGGAAAGATCTCCACGCGCACCCCAGTTTTTGAACCTCTAGGGTCTGCCGGAACCCGAAATCCGACACCCGCTTAGCTAATTTTCTTGAGATAGACATTCATGAGGGTGATACGGAGTTGCCACCTGCATATTTAGATTATAACTCTATGGCTTCGCACCAGTTTGTCGAGAGACCTGAATCACCTCTCTTATATCGACTAATCTTTAACAAACGGCATGTTGTCCGCATTACTCTCCCTGCTCCTGCCTACTTTGATTATCAGGCAAACAGAAGATATACTATTACGAGAGAGGAGGCAGATGAGTACGAGAGGAGAGCGGCATCGCAGTACGACCCCAGCTACACCTACGAGTATCCGCCAGGCTATCCCTGGCAATAAACCAACTTAGGCCAAAAGCCTAAGCTTGGGGGAGTATGTATTTCCCACCGACATTACATTTATGTTCACACACACTCATTGCTAGATGTCGGTGCTCATACTCTTTCACTGTAATATCCATGCTAGTTTTATTTTCTTTTTCCTGCTTTCTTCTTGTGTGTTTGTTAAACCTTAAGAAAAACCAAAAAATTAGTAGTAGTTTACTTTCCTGCTGTAGTAGTAATAAGTAAAAAAGAAAGCCCCAAAATATTTCCGTTCTTCTTTTGCTTGTTGGGAGCTTTCCCATGTAAATAGTTTTTATTTCTTTTCTTTTCTTTGGGGGTCGGTAGGAGAAGACCATGATTAAATTGTTGGAGTGGCCCTTATATGCATTATTGTTAAATTAACCAAGAGCCCATATTGCTTTGTCTTCTCCTGTTTATTGAATGCTCGCAGATTCCAGCTTAGTCCAATGCACGTGCACTCTTATTATTATTCACACCGTTCGATCGTGCAAGTGAAAGGCAATTATGATGATATATATGATGGACTGACTGAGATGAGAAAAGCTGGTATGAACTCGACCTCTTTTGTTTTTGTAAATATGATGAGCTCATCGTTCCTGATTCAGCTTGTAATGAATAAACATGTTGGCAATGACAATTAGAGATCATAGTTGCTTGTGCCATGCTTGATTAGCTATGAGTTATAATGATTTATCTTGCGTGCCAACATGCTATTGAGATGGATATGATGTGGTATGATGGGGTGGTATCCTCCTTTGAATGATTTAAGTGACTTGACTTGGCACATGTTCACGCATGTAGCTGAAACAAATCAACATAGCCTTCACGATATTTATGTTCATGGTGGATTATATCCTACTCATGCTTGCATCCAATGTTTATTAATTTTAATGCATGTACATGGCTGTTGTCGCTCTCTAGTTGGTCGCCTCCCAGCCTTTTGCTAGCCTTCACTGTATTAAGCGGAATACTTGTGCATCCAATCCTTAAACCCCAAAGTTATTCCAGATGAGTCCACTATACCTTCCTATATGGTATCTACCGCCGCTCCAAGTAAATTTGTATGTGCCAAACTCTAAACCTTCAAATAAACATTCTGTTTTGTATGCTCAAATAGCTCATGTATCAACCAAGGCTGCCCTTATCTTCCATGTTAGGCGGGTTATTCTCAAGAGGAGTGGACTCCGCTCCTCACTCACGAGAAAATGGCTGGTCACCGGGATGCCCAGTCCCATGCTTTATGCAAACTAAATCAAAATTAATTGCAAACAAAACTCCTCCTGGGACCTGATGTATGTTGGAGGCACTCATTGTTTCGAGCAAGCCATGGAATGATGTTTGTTGGTGGAGGGGGAGTATAAACTTTACCATTCTGTTTGGGAACCGCCTATATTGTGTGTGACATGGAAGATATCGCCATCTCTTAGTTGCTATGTTGACAATGAAAGTATACCGCTCAAAATATTATTTATCTCTATTTCAAAACTGAGCTCTGGCACCTCTACAAATCCCTGCTTCCCTCTGCGAAGGGCCTATCCATTTACTTTTATGTTGAGTCATCACCCTCTTATTAAAAAGCACTAGCTGGAGAGCACATCGGTCATTTGCATTCATCATTGTTAATTTATATTGGGTGTGACTATGATTGGATCTCTTTTACCATGAATTACAATGTCTAGTCAGTCCTTGATCTTTAAAGGTGCTCTGCGTTTATGTTTTGCGGTCTCAGAAAGGGCTAGCGAGATACCATCTTGTTATATCATATTATGATTGTTTTGAGAAAGTGTTGTCATCCGAGATTTATTATTATGGCTCGCTAGTTGATTATGCTATTGATATGAGTGATTGTGAGACCTGAGAATTATTGCAAATGTGGTTAGTTATAATCTTTGCTGAAAACCTGAATACTGGCTTTACATATTTACAGCAACAAGAGCAAACAGAGTTTGTAAAAGTTTTTCTTTCTTTCTTTCAGTTTGTTAACTGAATTGGTTGAGGACAAGCAAGGGTTTAAGCTTGGGGGAGTTGATACGTCTCCGTCGTATCTACTTTCCCAAACACTTTTGCCCTTGTTTTGGACTCTAACTTGTATGATTTGAATGGAACTAACCCGGACTGACGCTGTTTTCAGCAGAACTGCCATGATGTTGTTTTATGTGCAGAAAACAAAAGTTCTCGGAATGACCTGAAACTCCACGGGATGTCTTATAAAAAATAATAAAAAACCCTCGCCAAAGATGAAGACCAGGGGGCACACACCCAGTCCACGAGGGTGGGGGGCGACCCCCTAGGGCGCGCCCCCTACCTCATGGCCCCCCTGGACCTCCTCCGACGCCAACTCCAACTCTATATATTTGCTTTCGGGGAGAAAAATAGAGGAGAAGAATTCATCGCGTTTTACGATACGGAGCCGCCGCCAAGCCCTAAAACCTCTCGGGAGGGCTGATCTGGAGTCTGTTCGGGGCTCCGGAGAGGGGGATTCGTCACCGTCGTCATCATCAACCATCCTCCATCACCAATTTCATGATGCTCACCGCCGTGCGTGAGTAATTCCATCGTAGGCTTGCTGGACGGTGATGGGTTGGATGAGATTTATCATGTAATCGAGTTAGTTTTGTTAGGGTTTGATCCCTAGTATCCACTATGTTCTGAGATTGATGTTGCTATGACTTTGCTATGCTTAATTTTTGTCACTAGGGCCCGAGTGCCATGATTTCAGATCTGAACCTATTATGTTTTCATGAATATATGTGTGTTCTTGATCCTATCTTGCAAGTCTATAATCACCTATTATGTGTTATGGTCCGACAACCCCGAAGTGACAATAATCAGGATACTTCTCGGTGATGACCATAGTTTGAGGAGTTCATATATTCACTATGTGCTAATGCTTTGTTCCGGTTCTCTATTAAAAGGAGGCCTTAATATCCCTTAGTTTCCTATAGGACCCCGCTGCCACGGGAGGGTAGGACAAAAGATGTCATGCAAGTTCTTTTCCATAAGCACGTATGACTATATTCGGAATACATGCCTACATTACATTGATGAACTGGAGCTAGTTCTGTGTCACCCTAGGTTATGACTGTTACATGACCGGCATAATTATCCATCACCGATCCAGTGCCTACGAGTTTTCCATATACTGGTTCTCGCTTATTTACTTTCCCGTTGCTATTGTTACCATCACTACAAAATACCAAAAATATTTACTATTGCTCGCATTACTCTTTTGGTACCGTTACCACCACTATCATATTACTTTGCTACTAAACACTTTGCTGCAGATACTAAGTTTCCAGGTGTGGTTGAATTGACAACTCAGCTGCTAATACTTGAGAATATTCTTTGGCTCCCCTTGTGTCGAATCAATAAATTTGGGTTGAATACTCTACCCACGAAAACTGTTGCGATCCCCTATACTTGTGGGTTATCAACCGCTTTTGTCAGGATAGCTTTTACTAGCTGTTCCCTTTCAAATTTACCCGCCGTTGTTGGCTCCCTTCCCGCTCAATATTTGGGGAGAGGACCAGTGCCTATATAAGTAGAGCTAGCCACCATAGTGGGAGAGGGTTCGGATCCACAAGTCCACAGAGCACAAGAACACCTCAACCTTAGGAGGCTGTTCTTCCCCTTGTACTGTTCTTCATCAGCCCAAGAGGCAATCCACCACCACACACTGGAGTAGGGTATTACAGCACAACGGTGGCCCGAACCAGTATAAATCTCGTGTCTTTCTGTGTTGCGAGTTCGTCGAGTTCGTCCGTGAGATCTTAGTGAGCTATGGCGTAGATCGATAGGAGGGAAGAACTTCGCGCGCACCCCAGAGTTCGAACCTTAAGGGTTTTGCCAGAGCCCCACATCCGACATTTGGCGCGCTAGGCAGGTGTGTTGGGTTCTACGGTAGGGTGCGTCGACTGCAAATTTAAATTTTCCTACGCGCAGAACAACCAGGAACATGCTACGGGAGATGGATCACAGTTCGTTAGCACTAGAAGCGCAGTGCCATGCAGCGGAAGAAGAGTTGGGGCAACGCGTCCGCGTCGATCGTCTCCTCCTCGTCCGATCTTCCTTGAACAGCCGGTCGTCCGATCCCACGTACGAGTTCGCCGGAGCGGCGCAAGTGCACCACCTCTAACGGTATCTGCACGTGCAGGAGGAACACCGTGCGGCGGACTGCTAGGTCCGATCACACAGTCGGCAGCGAGTGGAGGTGGCTATTCACAACACATGCAAACCCTAGTCGCAGCGCCGAAGCGATCAACCACATGAGTGTGGCGCACCTCCACTTTATATAGGCGTCCGTCGCAGGCTCAACACTTGGGCCTTGCACGGACCCTAAAGCCCAAAGTCTACTCGGTCACGTTCCTAGTCCAGTTCGGATCACATCCGACCTGTGTCCTACGAACCGACCTCATAGGTTCCTTCCCTTAAGCACGCGACCCCATAGGTTCAAGTCAGCTTGGTCACAGTTCGGATCACCTCCGATCTGCACGGTTGGTAGCAGCCTCTAGCAAGGCATGCCGACCACCAAGCAGACTATGAAGCTGGTTAGGTCAACCTGTACAACATGTCACACTTCTGTTCCCTTTGCCACACGATATATGTTGTCGGGCTCAAGGCGAGACTGTCATCCTTGTGCTAGCCCGACCTCTTTCTCGTTGCAATGATACCAACCACAAACCGGATTATCTCATAATCCCTGTCGCATGGCCATGCTTATCCTGGTCGGATCACACGAGGGGCCCAGAGTATATCTCTCCTGATCAGAGGGGCAAATCCCATCTTGCTCGACCATGTCTCGCAGCATGGGACCGGACAAACCCAAACCTACCTTTGTAACTACCAATCCGCGGAGTAGCGTTTGGTCGGCCCAAAGCAAGTCTCTGTCACCATCCCGAGTACATGCGCTACTCAGGTCTTAGGACATAGAACGTATGTTGTACTAGAGACTCACAGATGACATATCGCTGCATCTCATAGTTGGGTCCGTCCGACTCGACCTTATCTCGACTTCGGATCCGACTACGCCGAATCGACAGCATCTTTCCAAGTCCATATTACCCGCTTAGCATCCAATGCTCCATGGCTAGTGAGACCAAGCCATCGATCGTGTCATATGCCAGTCTAGTCGGCTGCGCGTCCACACAGCCCTTTCGACTAGGGACCTTTTAGGACAGTCATCATACAATGCATAGTCCCACAAACAAGTCACATACTTGCTGATACACATCATTGATAATGTCCAAGGACTATCTTTATTCATAAACACATAGGAAATATCATCATACATGATTGCCTCTAGGGCATATCTCCAACAAGGGGTGCGCCGTAGCTTCTCTTCCGTCGATTTGTCGCTCTGTCGTCTCCATGGCGGACGCTCGCCGCGCCCGAGCTGAGCGCCGGGCTGCCCTTGCCGCCCGCGTTGCTCAGACGGCTCCCGTCGGCGGGCCACCTCGTCGTTCCACGTCTCCTGCCGCCAACACCAATACCGGCCCAGCGGGGAACGAGCAGCAAGCGTCCTCGCTGCACCCATCGGTGCGGCAGGACGGCCGCACCGCCACTCCATCGCTAACCACGGCCGGTTCCTTGTCCCATGCACGTCGTGCTCCCATGGACGCGCAGGCCGCGCTCTTCATGGCGAACGAGCTCCTGCGCTATCGCCTGGTCAACGACCTCTACGAGGACTGGCTCGACCGCGTCGCCGAGCTCGTCCGCGCCGCAGGGGGCTCCCCGGCGCCATCCCACTCTCTGCCTCACCCTCCGCCAGCCACGGGCGACGTGGCTCATGGAGCGCCTCCACCACTCTGCCCCAAGACAGTGCCTTGGCACCAAGGAGCGCGGCCCCACGGCGTGATCCACCACGCCCGATGCCCGCGCGCAAATAGAGAAGCTGCCAAGAAATTCCTCGGCCGTGGGAAGCTGCAACAGCGCTCCCCGCGCCACCTCGCCAAGATAGCTCACTACCTGCGGTAGCGGCACGCGGGCCTCACCAAGACCAAGCTCCAGATCTGAAACGGGCCCCGGCAACCATGGCTGGCTGCCGCGCCTTCACCCTCGAGCTGCGTAGCGTCGCCTGGCCAGGAAAGTTCAAGCCGGACCTGCCTCCTCGCTATGATGGCACCGCCAACCCCGCGGAGTTCCTACAACTCTACGAGCAGAGCATCGAAGCGGACAACAGTGACGAGAAAGTCATGGCAAACTGGTTTCCCATGGCTCTTAAGGATGGTGCCCGCTCCTGGCTCCTGAACCTGCAGCACAGCTCGATCTCCTCCTGGGATGAGATGCGCGACCGCTTCGTCGCCAACTTCTAGGGCACCCACGACCGCCCGCATCAAGCAACAACCAGGAGAGACCCTCCAGAAGTACATCCAGCGCTTCAGCAACACTCGCCTCAAGATCCCCTAGGTCACGGATGAGGCCATCATCTCTGCGTTCTCTGACGGCGGCCGCGACATCCGCGACATCAAGATGAATGAGGAGCTCACTATCAACGAGGAGCTTTGCACATCTCAGGAGCTGTTCAACCTGGCGGCCAAGTGCACAAGAGCTGAGGAGGGGCACCTTTCCCTCCTCAAGCTGCCAGCTGCGGGTGCAGAGGAGAAGAAGGCCGCGACCAAGGACGTGAAGCGCAAGGAAGCAGATGTGCTCGTAGCGGAGCCGGACACCAAGCGGGGCAAGGACCAGCCCGAGTCATCCAAGGGCAGCCGACCATTCTGCGCCTTCCACAACCTGAACACCCACAACACCAGTGGCTGTCAAGAGCTCAGAGCCATTCGCGAAGGACGCTTCGGTCGACGCCCCGAGCGCAATGACCGGGGCTACGGTCCGAGGAGGAGGACGTGGGCGGACCTTTGGGGCGACCGTGGCCTCGCGCCCGGAGTGGCGCGACAGCCTCGTGAGGACGTGGCGAGACCATCCTCGCGAGGCGCTGGAGGACCAGCCTCGTGAGGATCGTCCTCGAGAACGCCAGTCTTCCCCACGCCGCCACCACCAAATAGGAACGACGATCACCATCAGGACGAGGGGGCTGGGGGCTTCCAGGAGCCGCGTGTCAGGACCCCGATTCCAAGTCACATAGATCTAGCCAGTAACACCTCATATCACTTTGCGGCCTCACGCATGGTATTCCCACGGGTGTCGCCTTACCATGGCCCGGGACCGTTTGCGCCTTTTGGCTCACGTATATGATAGTGTCGCTAGGATCCATATGACAGAGAACCCGGGCCGACATGACTAGTCCTGAACCCAAATTGGCACTAACTGACGGGGACAGGCATACATGAATCAACATTGAGCATGTCGATTCCAGCGTGTGAATCCGGGCTGTAGCACTGGCTATGAGGACTCGGTGAACCGGAGTGTAGCAGCTAGGCAGGACTCGGATGTCACCGCGTGACATTTCCACGAAGGGACGAACCACGAGAACGGTGAATCACATGCCCGGCTTGATCAAGTGTTCCGGGCAAGATCTTCTGGGATAGCGAGGACTCCGGTGAGCCGGTAGATGGACTACTATGGCTCATGGAAGCACAAGACTACATTTCCCCATTAGAGGCTACCAAGGATAAACAACTAGGTTGTCGGATCCCACACATACCAAGCATTTCAATCATACACACAATATGCTCAATATGTGTAAATACAACATGGCATCACAAGATAACTCTACGACTCAAGCATTATTCATTAGGCTCCGAGGAGCGAGATATTACAAAGATGGGTCTCCTGACCCGGCATTCAGAGCATACAAGTTAAAGCACATGCGGAAGCTTAACATGTCTAAGTACAGACATCTACAAATGAAAAAGGTTGAGAAGCCTGGCTACCTTCAAGACCCTGCCGAGGGCACAAGATCGTAGCTGAGGTAACAAGCTAAACGTCGAAGTCCACGCGAAACTACTAGCGAGACTGACGTCTCTCTGCAAAAACATAAAATAGGCAAACGTGAGTACAAATGTACCCAACAAGACTAACATCAGAACTAACTACATATGCATCAGTAACAACAAAGGGGGTGGTGGAGTTTAACTGCAGCAAGCCAGCTTTGATCAGTGGCTAACCTGAACTACGACTACAAGTAACTCTTTTGAGGTGGCGCACACGAGTCCACATATTCACCATATCAATACACCACTATGGATCCGCTCCCGTCTCCCTACGAGAAGGCCATCCATAGCACTCACGCTTATCTTGTGAGTTTTAGAGCATCCACTTCAAGTTATCTATGAACTGTATAGGCAACCAAGTAGTCCTTTACCGTGGACGCGGCTATTCGAATAGATGATGTTAACCCTGCAGGGGTGTACTTCTTCACACACGCTCTCACCACTTATCACCATTTACACGACATGTACTCGGCAACCTTCAGCGGAAGCCCAGCGAGGGTGTCGGCCCGCGACCTACCTAAACACTCAAGTCTCTAGTCCGGGTTTATCGCCTATTCAGGTTCCATCCGCAGGAGTCGGTGAGGTTTCCACATACGGCCCCGAGCGATGTGAGCAGGGTTCCCGAGACACCAAGCAGGCGCTGGTACACCGTGCCGTGCCTATCGCATCACAACCCACCCCTCAGGTCAAGCAGCACGGCCTGACCTCGGCATACTACAAACACGAAACTACTTGCAACTCTGGACGAGAGGACAAGGGTGGATAAGAAGCCGAGAGGGTCCATTGGTTTCGGGCCCAATGCATGGTAGTAGCTAAATCTTAAATCACGCATACAGATCTCAGTGCTTAAGGACGGTTCCAATGAAACTACCCACCATGTACCCCTACATGGCCTCTCATCGATACCTTTACCAAATCGTGTTCACACACTTAGCTCACACCCAGTAGGACATGTTCATCACCATTCCAATTCATCCCCGATGAATCAGACCTGACTCAACTCTAAGCAGTAGCAGGCATGACAAACAAGCATGAATGAGTAGGCACATCAGGGCTCAAACAACTCCTACTCATGCTAGTGGGTTTCATCTATTCTTCGTGGCAATGACAGAGTCATGCGAGAGGATAAGGGGTTCAGCTACACGCAGCAAGTAACAGTTGAATCGTTGTTGTGCTAATGCAGTAAAAGAGAGCAGGAGCAAGAGAGTGGGTTTGTATCGGAATGAAGAAGGGGGTTTTGCTTGCTTGGCACTTCTGAAGATAATATAACTCTTCATCGGTGTCATCGAACTCATCGTCGAAACCACGTCTATCGAGAGGGGACAACCACCGGCAAATAAAGAAAGGGCACAATCAATGCAATGCCATAATATGATGCATGAATGTGACATGGCAAGATGTTGTGAGTTCAGCTAATGCAGCTAGCAACAATTTAAATGGAGTTGGTTTGAACACTAGATTCAAATTCAAACTCCACATAAGGCATTTCAAATGCCATTAATTCAAATTGTTTCATACAACAACTTTAAGTTGTTCAAACATGCATGAAAATGGTACAGATGGACAGATTGGATATTTCTGATCATTTTTCATATATAATTTGTTTGATTTAGAGCTACGATTGATTTTCTATGATTTTTAGAAGTTTTGGCTATTTTCTGGAATTTCCTGTATAAGAATAAATCCAGAAAAAGAGTTACCGCGTCAACGATGCGTCCTTGTGGCGTCGGCGAGTCAACAGGCGGTCGGTCAAAGTGACCCGATGGGTCCCATGTCGATAACTAAACTAAACTAACTAGGTTTAGTTAACACTAATCTAGGTTAGTTAGCAGGCGTGGCCCGCATGTCGAGAGAGAGAGGGAAGTCAAACCGGCGGTGGGGTCAACCCACACGGTCAGCGGTCGATGGTCGCCCGGCATTTAGCCGCCGAAGTCGAGCCAGCGATGCGCTGCTGAGATTCGCCTCTGAGCGTCGTTTGGCGCGGAGCACAGCCACGGGATGCGGACGCTCGTCCACATCCAATCATGGTGGTGGCGCGGCCGGGGAGTGGTCGGAGTGGCACCGGCGACGAGCTCGGCGGCGGCCGAAGCTCGGTCGAGGTCAGGCTCGTTGTTGCAGTGGCCTAGGCGGGGCGGTGCTAGCACCTACGGCTCCTACGTGATGCGGGGAGTGCAATGGGCACAAGCCCGGGACCATATGGTCATCGAAGCACCACCGGCGACGAGCGCGGGCGGCGGCGCGTGCGAGTGAGCGTGGTGCAGTCGCTACGACGCATGGGGAAAGAAAAGAAGAGGAGGGGGAAGGTCAGTGGCTCACACCGGTCACGTAGAGAAGCTCGGTGGGCTCGGGGAAGGGTTGGTGACGGCGTGCGGTCGCCGGTGATCTCGGCGGACCGAGGTTGAAGAAGACGGCGTTGGCAGCATTTTAGTGCTTCCAGCGTCGCACGGCTCGGTGAGGAGGAAGAGGAGGTCAGGGCGGAGCACGGGAACACGTCGGAGAGGAGCAGGGAAGGCGGTGGCCACGGGTGCGGCGGTCGGCGGCGGCGAGCACGCCTTCGGTGTGGTGAAACGGCGAGAGAAGCGGAGAGGAAAAAGTCACGGTGTCGAGGGTCGAGGGAGGCGGGGAGGCGGTTCGGTGTCGCGGTGGCGAGGGACGCAGGCAGGCAGGGAGGTGGCGTATCGCCACGGCGCAGCCAGCGCGTCGATGTCTCCCTCCTCTCCGCCTCTTGGCGAGGTAGAGGATGATCGGCATGGGCCCTAGTGGGCTAGGCCACCACCGGTGCCAGCTAGGTGGGCTGCAGTGGGTCTGTGAGTGGCCCAGTGGCCTTCTCTCTCTCTCTTACTTAATTGTTTCTGTTTTCTATTTTATTTATCTGTTTTGAATTAGTAAAAATACTAATTCATTTTGTAAAATCCTGAAAATAATTGTGGGCACTTTTGAAACTATTTCTAACAGTCCTCAAATGCTTTCAAGATTATTTGGACATTTAAAATATTTTATAGAATTTAAATGTCCAAATTCAAATACTTATGATTTAATTCAAAAATCCAGGATGTCCTAGAAATATGTTCATCATTTTTGGCAGAGGTTTTCACCTTTATTAGAAACCATGAACATTTTCAAAGGGCATTTTGGGTTCATTGAAAATATTTTTAATTTGATCCTAGTTGCATTTCATTTGGTGCTAGGGTTTGAACATCCCCAATTCAAGTTTAACTGAAATTTAAACATGTTGCAACACCAGATGCTAGCACTAAGCATTACCAGAACTAGGGATGTGACACCGCGTGCCGTCGCGTGCATCTTGGGCAGTGCTCAGGCCCCAGCCTCTTAGCGCATCTACAAACAGTTCGCTCGTGAGGTGAATGCAGTCCTCCACAAGCTCGAGGCCACGCGCCCGCTCAGGTGGTCCTAGTGCGCCATTACCTTCAACTCGGCAGATCAGCTCAAGTGCGCAGCCACCGCTGGCGATCTCCCGATGCTTTGTTCACCAGTCATCAGCAATGTGCAAGTTACCAAGACCCTCATCGATGGCGGCGCAGGGCTCAACGTCCTATTCGTCGACACGTTCGACGACCTCCAAGTCCCGTATGAACAGCTTCAGCCTACCAAGCCTTTCTCAGGAGTGACCGATGGTTCCACCACACCGAGCTCACCGACTTCGACGTCACGCACATCCGCCTGCCATACAATGCCATCCTCGGGTATCCGGCCCTGGCCAAGTTCATGGCGGTCACCCACCACGGCTACAATGTCCTCAAGATGCCGGGAAGCAGCGAAATCATCACGGTCCCATGTGAAGAGAGAGATGCGGGGTGCTCCCTCGAGCGCGCCTTCCAAGCTGCAACAATCGATGACCCCGACAGCAAAGGCGAGGGCTCTCCTGAGGCCCTCCCCAAGAAGAAGAAGCAGCTGCGCCGTGCAGGATCTCAAGAGGGTGGCGACGCAGCTGGAGCCTCGTCAGGATCAACGCCTACTCCAGGGGCGCCTCCCTCCATCGCATAGGAAGGCACGCCCGGCGCCCTCCTCAGGCAGGGCTCGGGGGCTCTCTTCTGGAGGGCCTCAGACCTTGCCAACCTCACGTGGGAGGCGCTTGGGCACCACTTGTAGGCGTGCTTCATGGCACGTTTCCCTCAGAAGAACACAAGGCAAGGAGTGCCCACCGTGTCGGATTTCGGGTTCCGACAGACCCTTAAGGTTCGAACTCTGGGGTGCGCGCGGAGATCCAACCCTCCACCGTCTCGTACCTCACCAAATCGCAGGGACCTAAACTACTAGCAAGAACAACGCAATAGACGCAAGATTTATACTGGTTCAGGCCACCATCATGGTGTAATACCCTACTCCAGTGTGTGGTGTGTGGATTGCCTCTGGGGCTGATGAAGAACAGTACAGGGAAGAACAGCCTCACGAGGGTCTGTTCTTGGTGGGTGTGATGAACTGCTTAGTGGTGTCCCGTCGCTCTAGCTTGCGGATCGGGTCTCTATCTCTATCTCTGGATCCCAAAATGCCGCGCGGGAGGAGAGAGTCCCCCTACTATGGTGGCTAGCTCCACTTATATAGACGAAGGCCCCGGCCTCTTCCCAAATATTGAGCGGGAAGGCGCCAACAATTAGCCATTTGAAGGGGAACCGGGTACACTTATCTGACTAAAGTTGGTCCTCGCCGCCAAAGGCTCGGTGATGAGCCTTTGCTTGGGCTCCACGATGGCGCATTCCAGCCGTTGGGGCTGGTCTTGTATTGTGCACGAAAGCGGATGCCTTTGCTTGATGCTCTTGCTGCGCTTGCTCCTTTGCACCAAAGAGAAAGGAGGGGCTGCGTGGGCTGGCGCCGATCGCGCCCTTGGTCGCCATGGCTACGTCATGGGCACCTCGGGAGTACTCCGCCTTGAACTCTCCGCCCCTCATGAGCCCGCTGACGAGGCCGCGCTGAGAAGCTCTTGGTCGTCCGCCATGAGGCTCCAGCCCCTCGCGAGTCTTGAGCTTGTGTTGATGAAGATAGGCCGTCCTGGGCCTCCTTTGAGCCATGCCGCAGGCTGCAGGCGAAACAAGTCAGGGACCCCGTTCCCGAACGCCGACAGATAGCCCCCTGACCTGGCGCGCCCGAACTTGGCCGTGAGAGAGGCGAAAGGGCAAGTCTGGCGTCGTGGTCCCTAACAGCCTGCGGCCTTAGGCGCCAGCGTGGCGGTTGATTGGACGTGGAGCCTGCTCCCCATGGCCTTAGTAACCACCGGATTCGACGAGGTCCTTGCATGCGAGTTGGTCATGATGATCGGTTATCGTGGAGGCGACGGTTGGCCTCCGCCCGGCTATAATCACGAACGGCGCGCCCTTCCATCCATCCTTTCCTGTCGCTCCTTCTTCTCCATGGCTCCACCAAGGAAGTTCTCGGCCGCTGAGAGAAGGAAGGGCCGCCAGGTTGAATCTTCCTCTCCTCAGCGTAAGCGTGGTGAAATCGCCCTCGCAAGCACCCGTGGCCTCCACGACGGTCTCCAGCGGTCGTGGGAGGCTCTCAGCATGGTGACGGCGGCTTGCCATGGTTGGGGCGTGCCCGGCCGCTCGTCCCGAGGCAGCGCCTCCATGCTGCTGAGCGCTGCGGAGTTCATGGTGAGGCGAAGGCCGTCCGGCGTCGGCTTCAGCTCCGTGCTTCCTCTGGGTGAGCTCCCGGATGGCGCCCTGAGTGGCCTCTGGCTCCACGCAGATGGCTGTTGCAGCCGGGCTTCGTGGGCTTCTCTGGAGGTCTCTGCTGCAGGGAACCTGTTCTTGGCCCGCGGCTGGCATACGTTCGCGCACGCGCGTGGTCTCCGTCGTCGGTGCTCCCTGCACTTCAAGTATGATGGCGACGCCACCCTCTATGTGAGGGTATTGGGGAAGACGGCGCGCAAAGTGCTGCCACGAGGGCGGCGACGCGCCGAGACTCAGCCCAGCGGCGTGCGGAGAGGGCAGCGTGCGGGCGGCTGGCGATGCCCGCGACTCCTCATGCTTCACCAGCCCTTCTCCGGGTGGCGACTCTCCTGCGTGACGCGCCAGCCCCCGCCGCCACGCTGGCTTGGGGTGGCAGCGAGTCCTTCGCCGCCACGCCCGGTGAAGCGAGATGGAGTTCGGCCGAGCTCGGGCTGCTCGGGCCTCCCAAGAGAGCCGCAGGCGTGCTTCACCTGCTTTTGTCCTTTTCTTTCCTTTTCTCCTGCGTAAAAAGGAACAATGTGTAGCCACGTAGGCGTGCTTAGAACAACGCCGTTAATTATTATCTTGCTTTTGTAATCACGATCTGTTCCCCTACATCGTGCGCCCATTCTCAAGTGAACCCCGATCGTGGCAGCGGGCGACCGACCCTGGCCTGTGTTCGCGTTGTGCTGCCCGTGAGGCATGGTCAGGAGGGTGCTCGGTATGGACCGGTCGTGAAAACTTGAAGCGATAGGGTAGGAACACTCACGGGGGCTCACGAGGCTTCCGCCTCGCGAGTCCCAGCATAAAAATCGAGGCAGGAGAGTGAAAAGATCGAAGAACCACGGACCAAAAAGGCGATAGTTTCGATAAAAACTTCAAATGGGAATAACCGATCAACTGCGAAAGCAAATGAAAAAGCGCGTCCGGCACCTAGTCTAGTCTTGACGTCTTCTCACCAGTAGGAGCTAAGTGCTGCCATTAGGCGTGGGAGGAGCCCGGGGCTGAGGCCGGCACTCCTGAGACTCGGGCGTGTACAGCCCCAACTCATCATTACATGAGGCTCATCACGGGCGGCGAGCTTCACAGTTCGCCTTCTTCACGAGCTCCGGGCCTTTCTTACAGTAAGCAAGCTTCACGGGCGTTTGCCCTCTTCGCGAGCTCGGGCCTTTCGAATCTGACAGCTTCACAGGCGTTCGCCTTCTTCACAGGCTCTGGGCCTTTTCCCAGGAGATGAGCTTCACAGGCATTCGCCTTCTTCACAGGCTCTGGGCCTTTTCCAAAAAGATGAACTTCACAGGCATTCGCCTTCTTCACAGGCTCTGGGCCTTTTCCAAAAAGATGAACTTCACAGGCATTCGCCTTCTTCACAGGCATTCGCCTTCTTCATAGGCTCTGGGCCTTTTCCAAAAAGATGAACTTCACAGGCATTCGCCTTCTTCACAAGCTCTGGGCCTTTTAGGGGTAGAACCTCCGGAGGTGCTGGATGTTCCACGCGTTCTGTATAGGTACTCCCTCTTGCGTCTCCAAGCGCACGGAGCCAGGCCTGGAAACATGAACAACCTTGAATGGGCCCTCCCACATGGGAGAGAGCTTATCAGAGTCCCTCCACAGAGAGGACCCGTCGGAGCACGAGGTCTCCTACCTCGAGAGTTCTGGGGCGGATGTTGCGATGACTAGTGTGTCCGGAGGGTGACTTATCTCGAGGGTTAGGACGACGCTTCTTGGCGTGGTGCCAGGTCCGTGCCTTGGCCGACGAGAGATTACGTAGAGAGGTCGTTTCGTGCTCCTTGGGGAGACCTTGCAGGTTCACCACAAAAGGAACAAGAGCTCGCCGGGGCGATCGCTAGTCATGTCGTTAGTTGCTTTGGAGAGGCGCAAGAGGCCTCGCGAGGTGTGTCGGGGCACTCGTGAGCCAGCGCGGGACTCACGAGGCCCTACCTCAAGGTGGGTTGCGCCTGGCTCTGGGCCTTATCTTCGAGTGTGTTCCTGCAAATTGGCGGATGCGGTGCTCTCGTCTTGGTCCGGCTCTCGGGCTGGTCTCAGCCATCGGCGGGCAAGCCAGGTCGCGATGCCATGGACAAGACCAGAGGGTGAGGGCGGAGGCAGGTAGGAGCCCGAGTCGCGATGCTCACGCACCCCCCCCTTTAGCAGCAAAGCTAGGTTAGATGACGCAACTCTCGTCCTCGGGTCCCGGCTCTCGGGCTGGTCTCGACCATCGCTAGCAAGCGGTCGCGATGCCATGGACAAGACCAGAGGGTGAGGGCGGAGAGCGGTAGGAGCCACGAGTCGCGATGCTCGAGGCACCCCCTTTAACGTGCAAGATTTAGCCACCGGGAGAAGGAACCAAATAACAAGCATGGTGGAGCGAGAGCATAATCCTAAGGAAAGCGTATGAAGGATACATGCACCGGGGTGGCCCAAGCAGCTTAGGGATGATGCAGCCCGAGGGCGCCTCAGCAGGATAAGCTAAAGACATGAAATAAAAGGATACATGCCGCAGGGCGGACCCACGCTGCCTGGGAATAATCTGACCTGAAGGCGCTCCACCGAAATAAAACTTAAAGATGTCACTGGTGATGTTGGGGATGAAGGGTTGTTGATGTAGCAGACTCGGTGGGCTCACGGGGCGATCCTCACGAGCCCCGGGCCGAGGGCCTCGGGAGGCTCGGGAGGTGCTGGCGGCTCCTCATGGGCCATCTCCATCTCCATCGAGGGGATCTGGCGTGCACGACCTCTTGAGCCTCGGGATGGTCCTCATGAGGCGCCAGCGCAGCAGCCTGCGTTTGGCAGAGCCATACGGCATGCGTCGTGGCTAGTGGGGCGGACCCTCGCGGCGTCCCACTCGCGAGGCAGGCGCTCTTGAGATCTTGACTCGGTTGAGCCCTGGTATGTCGATCTGGGCGTGCAGCCCACCATCCTAGCTTTGGATGGGGGGCCACAGTGGCGGCGGCGGCTGCCCCTCATGACCCTTGACTCCTGTAGCTCTGAATGGCCTTGATGAACTCTTGAGGTTACTGCCTCCTGGTCTTGCTCACCTTGCGGCAAGCGTGCTTGAAACACGCCTCCCGTGGTGCCCAAGCGCCTCCCTCGAGACCTTGGCGAGGTCGGCGGCCCTCGGAGAGCCCTCGAGCCCCGCTGAGGAGGGCGTCGGGCGCGCTTTCCTATCTGCGATGGAAGAGGCTCCCCCGGCCCGGTCACGGGCCTCGAGGGGCCTGTCTCTTGATGAGTCGGGCGGTCAATGTCTTCTTCTTCTTGGGTGCTACTTGGGGAGGCGTCCTGCTGCTGTAGTGCAGGTCTTCCAGCGATGCGGCTCAAAGCTCGCTCGGGGAGCACTGCTGCATCTCTTTCTTCACGGGGCACCGTGATGACCCGCCGCTTCTGGCATCTTGAGGATGTTGTAGCCATGGTGGAGTTCTGACCATGAATTTGGCCAACGCTGGAGTGCGAGGATGGCGTTGTCTGATGGCGAATGTGGGCGACGTCGAAGTCGATGAGCTCGGTGTGGTAGTTGTCGCGGGCCCGAAGGTGACAGGGAAGGCGGACCTGCCCAATCGGGACCGTGGAGCCGTCGGTGGCCTTGAGAGAAAGGCTTGGTTGGCTGAAGGCGTTGTAGGGCACTTGAAGATTGTTGAATGTTTCCCGCAGACGGGGCGTTGAGCCCTGCTCCGCCGTCGATGAGGTCTTGGTGACCAGCACATTGCGATAATTGGGGAGCAAAGCATTGGAAGAACTCCGGCTGCGGCTGCGCCTTGAGCTGATCCGTGAGCTGAGCGTGATGGCGCCGCGCCGACCACGAGAGGGCGCGTGGACTCGAGCTTGGGGAGGACTGCATTCACTTCACGGGCGAACTGCTTGAAGATGCGGTGAGAGGCTGGGGCTTGAGCTCCGCCCAAGATACAGGCGATCGCACGCGCTTCCGGGAAGCCCCCAGCCCCCTCGTCTTGATGACGGTCTTCGATTCTCCTTGGCGGTGGCGGCAGCAGAGGGAGGCCAGCGTTCCCTTGCGTACGATCCTCACGAGGCTGATCCCTCCAGCCCCACTCGCGAGGTGGGTCTTGCCAGCGGGCCTCGCGAGGTTGGTCGCACCACCCTTGGCGCGGGCCGCGGTCTTCCCAGCGTCCTGCATTTCTTACTCCTCCTCGGTCGTAGCCCCGGTCGCTGTGCTCGGGGCATCTGCCGACCCTTCCTTCGCGCACGGCCCGGAGCTCATGACATTCGTTGGTGTTGTGGGTGTGGAGGTCGTGGTACACGCAGTACCGGCTGCCCTTGGAAGACTCGGGCTGATCTCTGCCTCGCTTGGTGTCTGGTTCGGCTGCGAGCACGGCAGCCCCCTTGCGCTTCACGTCCTTGGCCTTGGACTTCTTCTCTTCGGGATCCGCGGCAGGCAGCTCGAGGAGGGAGAGGCGCCTCCTCAGCCTGGCGCGCTTGGTCGCCAAGTTGAACAGCTCGTGGAGGTGCACGATCTTCATGCATCGCCAGGCTCCTCCTTCATCTTGGCGTCGCGCGCGCCCGTCGGAGAAGGCAGAGATGATGGCCTCCTCCATTACCACAGGGATCTTGAGGTGCGTTGTTGAAGCGTTGGATGTACTTTGCGGGTTTCCCCAGCTGCTGCTGATTCGGCGCATGTCGCTCACGGTGGGTGGCCGGTCGCGAGTACCTTGGAAGTTGGCGATGAAGCGGGTGCGCATCTCGGCCCAGGGAGAGATCATGCCTGGGGCCAGATTCAGGAGCCAGGTGCGGGCTCTGTCCTTGAGCGCCATGGGAAACCAGTTCGCCATGACCTTTTCATCTCCGTTGGCAGCCTCGATGCCCAGCTCGTAGAGCTAGAGGAACTCCGTAGGATCAGCCGTGTCGTCGTAGCGTGGAGGCAGGTCTGGCTTGAACTTGGCGGGCCACGCGACGCTGCGCAGATCGGTGGTTAAGGCGCGGCAGCCCGCCGTGGCCGCGGGGGGCCTCGGACGGCAGAGAGCTTGGTCTTGCAGGCATCCCTGCGCCGCGGCTGGGGGTAGCGCAGGGTCTTGTCGCGCTGGGCGAGGAGCGCTTCGGGCAGCTTCTTCGGGCGAGAACTTCTTGCAGCTCTGCTCTTGCAGCGCGGCGCTTTTGACGGAACAGGTTCCGCCAGGGCAGCGCGCTTTGGTGCTGGGCGCCATCTTGAGGAGGCGGCGGCGCGAGGCGCTTCATCGCCAGCGAAGCGCGGTGCGGTGCAGCGAGACGACGGCGCGCGAAGTCGCCTCCCCGCAGCGAACGAGCTCGGCGGCGCTGTCGAGCCATTCTTCGTGACGCGTCGTCGGCGGGCGGTAGCGCAGAGCTCATTAGCGCGATGAGTGCAGCTCGGGCCTCCATGGCCGCGCGCTGGCCGCACGCGACGAAGAACCAGCGGGTGGCGGCGTGGCGGTGCGGCCGTCCGCCTCATGGACGGAGTCTTTGGGGCGGCGCTTGTTGCTCGTTCCCGCCGGGCGATGGCGGCGTTGACGGCAGGTGACGAGGAACAGCGAGGACGCCCGCCCGGCGAAGCCGTCTGGCGACATGGGAGGCGAGGCGGCTCGAGCTTCAGCGCGAGCCCAAGCGTCATACATGGTTGCGGTGGTCGGGAAGAACGAGGCGACGAAGCGATTCGGCGCACCCCCACCGGGCGCGCCAAATGTCGGATTTCGGGTTCAGCGGACCCTTAAGGTTCGAACTACGGGAGTGCGCGAGATCCAACCTCCACCGTCTCTTACCTCACCGAATCGCAGGGACCTAAACTACTAGCAAGAACAACACAAGAGACGCAAGATTTATACTAGTTCAGGCCACCATTGTGGTGTAATACCCTACTCCAGTGTGTGGTGTGTGGATTGCCTCTGGGGCTGATGAAGAACAGTACAGGGAAGAACAGCCTCGCGAGGGTCTGTTCTTGGTGGGTGTGATGAACTGCTTAGTGGTGTCCCGTCGCTCTAGCTTGCGGATCGGGTCTCTATCTCTATCTCTGGATCCCAAAATGCCGCGCGGGAGGAGAGAATCCCCCTACTATGGTGGCTAGCTCCACTTATATAGACGAAGGCCCTGGGCCTCTTCCCAAATATTGAGCAGGAAGGGCGCCAACAATTGGCCATTTTGAAGGGGAACAGCGGGTACACTTATCCTGACTAAAGTTGGTCCTCGCCGCCAAAGGCTCGTGATGATAGCCTGCTTGGGCTCCACGATGACTGCATTCCAGCCGTTGGGACTGGTCTTGGTCTTGTGCACCGAAACGGATGCCTTTGCTTGATGCTCTTGCCTGCGCTTGCTCCCTTTGCACCGAAGAGGAAAGGAGGACGCTGCGCGGGCTGACGCCCTTGGTCGTCATGGCTTACGTCATGGGCACCTCAGGAGGTACTCCGCCTTGAACTCTCCGCCTCCTCATGAGCCAGCCTGACAAGGCCGCGCCTGAGGAAGCTCTTGGTCGTTCGCCCCGCGAGGCTTGGCCCCTCGCGAGGGTCTTGAGCTTGTGTTGATGAAGATGGGCCATCCTGGGCCTCCTTTGAGCCATGGCGTAGGCCGCAGGCAGGCAAGTCTGGGGACCGCCGTTCCCAGAACGCCGACACACCGCTCAGGAGTTCGTCACCAAGACCACTCAGGAACTGCAAGACGCAAGAGCCATGCGCGGCGACCGTCGCTCACGAGGCGCAGCTCCCCATCCAGGCGATGATGCCTGGCTGCGCATCTGCATCGACGTCCCAGGGCTCAACAGTGCCGCGTCTCAGGAGCTTTTCCGGCCTTCGCATGTGAGCCGTTGCGAGGGTCCACCACACAACTACGTTCGCATGCCCTTCGGCTTGCCGAGCGTGGCATCAGCATATCAGCGCAACATGCAGCGTGTCCTGGCGGCTCAGGAGGCCAGTTACCACGCTGTCCTGATAGAGATGGAGACGGTCTTCAAGGAACCACCCAAGCCCGTAGAGCCTCCCAAGGCTCAGGGCCCCGGTGGCTCGTGAGGAGCCATTCCTTCTCTGCGTGCCTTCAGCTGCCCCAACTCTCCTTCGTCAACAGAACCAGGTGACATTTTCCAAGTTCGTTTAGCTGGGAGCGCCCCTCGGGCTGCATTAATCCCAGGCCGCGTAGGTCCGTCCCCGTGGCATGTATCCCTTTTGCTTATGTCTTTGGCTTACCTTGTTGGGGGCGCCCCTCGGGCTGCATCATCCCCAAGCCGCTCGGGCCTGACCCAGTGGCATGTGTCTTTCTGCATTTACCCAAGTTGATTTGTCTTCCATGCTTAATCTGCCTACGATTACCGCCTGCTCGGCTACCACCTGGTCGATCGTCGCCTCCCACGGGGCCTCCTCACACAGGCACGGCGCTGGTGCATGGGTCCGTCCCTGCCACGTCGACAAACCTGAGCGGTCGAGCTCTGGCTCGTGGCACGCCCCGCGCACGTCACCTCACCAGGCCCTCAGTGTCGTCATCTCATCTCAAAGCAACCAGCGGCGGGCTGGCAACCATAACGGCAAAACCGTGTTTCTCCTTGTGATGGCCTGCAGGAACCTCCCGAGGATAGTAGCGGGCGGTACCGTGGGCTCTCTCCTCTTACAAGTAATCCGCTTGCACGTTAAAAGGGGGGCTCCTGAGCATCGGGACTCAGGTGCTCTTACTGGCTCTCCATCCCTCACCCCCTTGCCTTGACCACGACATCGCGACCTGGCATACCAGCGGCGGCTGAGCTCACTCGGGGGCCGGGGCCTGAGGACGTAGAGCATGAAGGAAAGCATTGGAAGGGGAAGGACCCGTACGGGCCTAACCTAGCTACACTGTGGGTGGTTGCGCACAGGCCTGGCGCATCACGAAGAATCGACCCTGAACTACTAAGATAAGTCTCGTGCTCGGACTGGCTAATCGATAGGACCTAAGGGTCGCGCTCGCCGCATTCCTGTTGCGGCCACGTCGCATCACTTTCCTGCCTTACCATAGCTGCTTGGGCGCTAAGGGGGACCTCCTGAGCATCACGCCTCAGGGGCTCTTACTGGACCTCGGGCCGCTCACCTCCTGGCCTTGACCATGGCATGCGACCTGGCATACCAGCGACGGCTGCAGCCTGCCTGGGGACCGGGACCTGTCAGCGTAGAGCAACAAGCTATCACGAGGTTGGAAAGGGGAGACCAAGCCCGAACAGGACATGCATTTGCAAATTCTCATAACAGGGAATATATACACAAAAGGCACTACAGATCCTTACACACCCCACGGGGTACCTCATGATTCTTTGCAGGAAACAAAGGCAAGAACTAAGAGGAATCCTATCTACACCCTCCCGTGGCGGACGCCATCATCAACAGTGGGCCACGGGAGGCCGGCGCCAACCCCATCCAGATCAGCGGCGGCTGGGCGCCGCGGCTCTGCTCCGAGCCCGGCGGGAGCTTGGGGGCACGTAACTGTCGTCGCTCGTCTCCGGAGTCTCGTAGAGCTCAAGAGAGTCACTAGACTCCCTGGGGCTGCTGCTGCTGGAGTAGCCACGAGCGAAGCGTGCGTCATCCTGGTGCTCCCCTCCAGGGCAGCACTCCAGGCGGCGGCCCTCCACGTCGAAAACCTTGAAGAAGAGCGTGGAGGTGCTGTCGAACTCAAATGGATCGCGAGGGTGCCTTCCGCACTGCGGACCCGTGCAACCTCGCCCCAGCCGCGAGTCATGAAGATCTTGCTGTTGGGGACCACTTCGACCTATGCTCCGGTCGTCGGAGCGTCGCAGTCGGCGTGCTGCAGCCAGAGCTCGAGAGGCCCCCTTCAGCGGCATCACATCGGAGAAGAACCACGAAAAGCAGATCCAGGAACTCAGGGGCATCGACGCCCATAGCACCAGCTCGTGCGAGGAATCCGTGGCGTGGATTCTAGGAGCAACGGCACGCATCGCCATTGCGCGGCGACCACGGGCGCGGCGCGGGCGTCACCGATCGTTGCTCCGCCCTCCCGAGCCCTCGGCTCGAGCGTACAAGGGAAGCGAGTACCCTGTAGGAGGCCGCTCACACCAAGGCCTCATCACCACCTGCATCGCCGCCTCGTCGTGATGATGGACCGCCCTCTTCTTCGGTGGGAGTGGCCCCGGATCATCACGGGGGGCCTTTCCTTTCTCTTCAGCAGAGAACCTTCGGATGGGCGCCATTGTTGCAAGCAGAGGATCAAGGAGGAAGAAGCTAGTGAAGCAAGGAAGAGATGGGCGACGGGGGCTCCGCCCCCTTCCCCATTTATAGCAAGAGAAGGCCAACCGACGCCTCCCACGATCACAGGTAATGATGGTTTTCCTTGCATGTCGCAAGGACTTGTCAAGTCGTGCAGTTGCCGAGGCAGCATGGGGAAGTGGAGACGCCCACGTCCAATCAACCGCCACGCATCGACCAAGGCCGCAGGCTTTGGGGGCCCGCGGCGCTTCGCACTTGACCCTTGGCTTCGCCGTGAAGCCAAGCCCGAGCGCACCTTGGGCCCAGGGGCTACTGTCGGCGTTCTGGGAACCGGGGTCCCCAGACTTGCCTGCCTGCGGCTCACGGCGTGGCTATGCAAGCGGGCCTGTACGTCCCATCTTCATCAACAAAGCATTCAAGACCCTCGCGTGGGGCCAAGCCCCGCGAGGCGGACGACACAAGACCTCCTCAGGAGTGACCTCTGCAGGCAGGATAGCGAGGAGTGGAGATATCAAGGCGGGGCAAACCTTGCGAGGCTCTTGTGACGTGAGCCATGACGATCGGCACCAGGCGGGCGCCAGCGTGCACAGCGTCCTTGTTTCCTCTTTGGTGCTAAGGAGGCAGGTGCAGGCGCGGAGTACCGAGGCATCAGGCAAAGGTTGCCATATCGGTGCAATGAGACCAAGACCAGCGGGACGGAAAGACGGAGGTCACCGTGGAGCCCAAGACGGCGTCACCACCAGAGCCTTTTGCAGGCGAAGACTGCTTTTGTCAGGATAGCTTGTACTAGTTGTCCCCTTTCAAATTTGCCCATTGTTGTTGGCTCCCTTCCTGCTCAATATTTGGGGAGAGGACCAGGGCCTATGTAAGTAGAGCTAGCCACCACAGTGGGAGAGAGTTCGGATCCACAAGTCCACAGAGCACAAGAACACCTCAACCTCAGAAGGTTGTTCTTCCCCTTGTACTGTTCTTCATCAGACCAAGAGGCAATCCACCACCACACACTGGAGTAGGGTATTACACCACAACGGTGGCCCGAACCAGTATAAATCTCGTGTCTTTCTTTGCGAGTTCGTCGAGTTCATCCGCGAGATCTTAGTGAGCTAGGGCGTAGATCGGTAGGAGGGAAGAACTTCGCGTGCACCCCAGAGTTCGAACCTTAAGGGTTTTGCCGGAGCCCCACATCCGACAATAATTGATAGATCGAACGCCAAATAAAATAAAGTGCAGCAAGGTATTTTTGTATTTTTGGTTTAATAGATCTGAAAATAAAAGCAAAGGAAAATAGATCGCAAAGGCAAATATATTAAAGAAGAGGCCCGGGGGCCGTAGATTTCACTAGTGGCTTCTCTCGAGAAAAATAGCGGTTGGTAAACAAATTACTTTTGGGCAGTTGATAGAACTTCAAATAATCATGACGATATCCAGGCAATGATCATTATATAGGCATCACATCCAAGATTAGCAGACCGACTCCTTCCTGCATCTACTACTATTACTCCGCACATCGACCGCTATCCAGCATGCATCTAGTGTATTAAGTTCATGGAGAAATAGAGTAATGCAATATGAACAATGACATGATGTAGACAAGATCTATTTATGTAGAGATAGACCCCATCTTATAATACTTAATGACAATGATAAATACGCGTCGGTTCCCCTTCTGTCACTGGGATCAAGCACTGTAAGATCGAACCCATCACAAAGCACCTCTTCCCACTGCAAGATAAATAGATCAAGTTGGCCAAACAAAACCCAAATATCGAAGAAGAAATACGAGGCTATAAGCAATCATGCATACAAGAGATCAAAGAAGACTCAAATAACTTTCATGGATAAAAAGATAGATCTGATCATAAACTCATAGTTCATCTGATCCCAACAAACACACCGCAAAAAAAGTTACATCATATGGATCTCCAAGAGACCATTGTATTGAGAATCAAACGAGAGAGAGGAATCCATCTAGCTACTAACTACGGACCCGAAGGTCTACAAAGAACTACTCACGCATCACCGGAGAGGCACCAATGGGCATGATGAACCCCTTAGTGATGGTGTCTAGATTGGATATGGTGGTTCTGGACTCTGCGGCGGCTGGAATTGATTTTGGTCGACTCCCCTAGGGTTTCTGGAATATTGGGGTATTTATAGAGCAAAGAGTCGGTTCGGGAGGCACCCGAGGTGGGCACAACCCACCAGGGCGTGCCTGGGCCTCCAGGTGCGCCCTGGTGGGTTGTGCTCCCCTCGGAGCACCCCCGAGGCGCTTCTCCGGCCCACTGGATGTCTTCTGGTCCAAAAATATCCACAAAAAGTTTTGCTGCTTTTGGACTCCGTTTGGTATTGATTTCCTGTGATGTAAAAAACATGCAGAAAACAACAACTGGTACTTGGCAGTATGTCAATAGGTTAGTACCAAAAATGACATAAAATGATTATAAAAGATCCAAGAATGATAATATAACACCATGGAACAATTAAAAATTATAGATGCGTTGGAGACATATCATTACCTTGTTGATGCCTTTTGCCATGAGGCACTTTGGGATGAGGTTCTCGTTGGGGGCATCGAAGAGAGACACCAAGGTTGGAGAAGAGGTGGCGATGGACATGGAGGCCGTCATCATCCCTTCACCACTTGCATGCATTATTGTGACGCCCGGATAATTAGGCTATAGTAATCCCACGTTAACGATGCCACGTCACCTTGGTTACTGTTGATAATCTCGCGTTAGTTCGAAACGATTCGAATTCAAAATTTGAATTTAAGTTAAAACCATCGGGGTTTTCAAAAGTTAAAACTAAATTGTTCCTAATGTGTCAAATAATTCATAGGCCATGTTGGTGGAGAGGCCACACCCTTATAAAGAATTTAGATGCACTAAAGTAAAGAAAATTGTGGCTGAAATCAAATATTTAAATACCTCTTAAATAATAATAAAATGTAGCAAGTAATTATTACTACACCAAACTTTTTGAGATAATGGCCTATATTATAAAAATACTTTAGGAGTTTGTTTTGTATTTTTATAAAAAGAAAATAATAAAATAGGTGTAACTAAAATAGAACAGAAAATAGTAAATACAGACAAGGGAAAAGAACAAAAAAAAAGGGGCAAAGCCCCCCCCCCCCCTCTGGGCCACTCGGCCCGACTACTAGCTAGGCCAAACCCCAGGCCGTCCCACCCCAGCCTACTAAACCACTCCCTCCCGAAACCCTAGCGGAGCCACCCCACTACCCCCGCGCGTCTCCCTCGTTCCCCCGATCTGGATCGGGGGAAACGGCGCCCCGAACCCCGCCGCCTCATCCCTTCGCCCGTCGCGACGGCGCTCGCCCATCTCGCTTGGCGCCTCCTCGCCCTCCTCCCAAACCCTCGTCGCTGACGCCGGAGGCCGCCTCGCTCTGTCTCCGCTGCCGTCCTCATCCCACCGAAGGAAGCCGACGCCGCTTCGGAGCTACTCACCGTCTTCGCGGATCGGCCACCGCCCGCCGCCCTCTCGCCCGCCGCCTCCTCCTTGAATCTGCCAACCGCTGGTCCGCCGCAGCACGCCCCCGCCGGGCGCCGCCCGCGCCCGTGCCTCCATGGCCGCACCAAGCCGTGGCGGCGCTGCCGGCGTAGCGTGGCCTTCGCCGCGGCTTCGCCATCGCTTTTCACGCACTCGCCGAGGTCGGACGCCCTGCCGACCGCTTCATCACCGGCGCCCGCGCCTCTTGCCACCTCTCCGACCAGCCGTGACCTCCCCCGAGCTCGCGGACCTCCGCTACCGCTCGATGTGAGCCCCCCCCCTCGATCCCCTGTTCCCCCTTTCTGTTTCTCAATCGCCGAATTTCCCCCACAGCAGCAATCGTGCAGCCCCGAGCCCGTCCGCATGCTCCCGAGCCAGCGCTGTTAGCTGCCGTTCCAGCCGTCTGCCTGCCCGCCCGGCGACTGCTTGTTGTCTGGCGTAGCCTGCCGCCGCGCCTCTGCCCAGATTGGGCAGGTCCCTGCTAATTGGGGGTTAGATTAGTACTAACCCCCTCCTAGTTAGCCACTAACAAAGGGCCATGCCCCTGTTTAAGTAAAACAAAAAAAAGTAAAAGATCAATTAAATAATAATTGTTAATTAATTAGTTAACCTAATTAACCTGCTTAATAACCTAATCAACCGATTTAGTTAATCAAATGTTGTTTAGTAAAACATGTATGAATGACATGCGGGCCCCATGGCCCCTTTTGACCAGTCAACGGTTCAGTCAAACGTTGAATGGACATTTGACTAGGGCCCCACCTGTCAGCCCCTTAGGCACACTCGGGGTACACTTCCTGTGTACCCATAGCATTAAATACAATTTAATTTCGAATTAAATTAAATCCAGAAATTAATAAAATCTTTAAAAAAATCATATCTTTTAATCCGTAACTCGGATTAAAATATTTTCAACATGAAAGTTGCTCAGAACGACGAGACAAATCCGGATACGCAGTCCGTTCGTCCGCCACACCCCCCTAACCTATCGAACCTGCAACTTTCCCCCTCCAGCTCCTCTGCCCGAAAACTCGTAACACCGGGAATACCTTCCCGGATGTTTCCCCCTCAACCAGTACCCCCTCATACCACGTTAGGGCACGCCTAGCATCGCTTCTTGACATGTCATGCATCGATATGCATCTGTTTACTTGGTATTCATTGTTTCTTCCCCTCTTCTCTCCGAGACTACGAGACCGACGCTGCTGCTGGCGCTTCGACTACGGTGTTGACGACCCTCTCTCTTGCGAGCAACCAGCAAGCCCCCCCCCTTGATCACCAGATATCGCCTACTCTGCTCTATATCGCTTGCATTAGAGTAGTGTAGCATGTTACCGCTTTCGATACTCCTATACCGCTGCATAGCTTTGTCCTTGTTACTATGTTGTTACCTTACCGCAATCCTATATGCTTAGTATAGGATGCTAGTACTTTCATCTGTGGCCCTACATTCTTGTCCGTCTGCCGTGCTATATATATCGGGCCGTGATCACTCGGGAGGTGATCACGGTATATACTATATACTTATACATGATACATGTGGAGACTAAAGTCGGGTCGGTGATGGAGCACCCATGAGTGGATCTTTGTGGCGGAGCGACAGGGCAGGTTGAGACCGCCTAGGAGAGAGGTGGGCCTGGCCTGATCGGCGTCATGGATACTTAACACGCTTAACGAGGTCTTGGTATTTGATCTGAGTTGGCTACTGAGCTTATACGCACTAACCATCTACGCGGGAGTAGTTATGGGTATCCCGTCCGTGGTATCACCAAGCACTTCAGACGTCGGCGACGGAGCGCGCGCCCGGCTTGACTGAACGCTGCTAGGCTAGGTCTGCTTCCGGCCGCCCTCATAGAACGTCGGGTGTGCTCGAGGCGATGGGCCTGCACCCTGCGGCTTAGGTTTAGACCGGCGTCTTGGCCTCTCTCAGTGCCTAGGTGGGGCTGCGGCGTGTTGATCTTCAGCGGCGGGCATGACCCAGAAAGTGTGTCCGCCAAATGGGATCAAGCATGTGGGTAAGATGGTGCACCCTGCAGGAAGTTAATCTATTCGGATAGCCGTGATCTTCGTAATGGACGACTTGGAGTTGTACCTTGAGCTTATGACAACTAGAACCGGATACTTGATAAAACAAACCCTTCCAAGTGCGGATACAACCGTGTTCGCTCTCTCTCGTGGATATGAGGAGGGATCGCCGGTAGGATTATTGCTATGTGATGTTACTTGGAGGACTTCAGTTTGTCCTTTTCTACCTGTTGCAAGGCAGGTGACCGTAAGCGTAGTCTTCGTTAAGACTAGCTATCCCCTCTTATTCCGGCTTTCTCATAGCTCAGTCCACCGATATGGCCTTTACACATATATCCATGCATATGTAGTGTAGCTCCTTGCTCATGAGTACTTTGGATGAGTACTCACGGTTGCCTTGTTCCCCTTTTCCCCTATCCCTACTCGATTGCTGCAACTGCACGATGGAGCCGGGGCCGACGCCACCGCCTATGACGACTACTACTGGAGGTGCCTACTACTACGTGCAGCCCGGCTGGCGATGACCAGAGTAGCTAGGAGGATCCTGTGCAGGAGGCCTGCTCCTCTTCGATCTGTATCCCAGTTTGTGCTAGCCTTCTTAAGGCAAACTTGTTTAACTTATGTCCGTACTCAGATATCGTTGCTTCCACTGACTCGCCTATGATCGAGCACTTGTATTCGAGCCCTCGAGGCCCCGGCTTGTATTATGATGCTTGTATGACTTATTTTATTTGTAGAGTTGTGTTGTGATATCTTCCGTGAGTCCTCGATCTTGATCGCATACATTTGCGTGCATGATTAGTGTATGATTAAATCGGGGCGCCAAAGTTGGTATCGAGCCGCTGCTGTAGGAATCCCCTTCCAACTCCTTGGCGAAGTCGAGTCTAGACATTGCAAAACTTTTACTAACTTGGCTGTGTGCCTTACGGGCCCACGCCGCCATCGGGTGGTACTAGGATCTTTTACTCCTCGACCTTTACTCGGGACTCAACTCTCTTCTATTCGGGTTAAACGATTTTGCTAAAAACAAAACTAACTTTAGGTTCTCGCGAGTACTTTCTCCCGGAGAGCCCCTCACTTCAGATGATCGTCTGCTAATCAGAAGATTCCGAAGATACTCTCTGTTGTTCTCTCGAGACTTTGTGCCCATCACTTTTGCTATTCCCGACCACCGACAAATCCGTATGGAAAACTACTTACACTTGCCATTCATACGATCATCCCCCATTGATCTTGTTATTACAAGATACCCCAAAGTTTTCTCTCTTGTTCCGAGAATACTTCGTGCCTACTGCCTAGCAGTTCCTTGCCACATGAATACCCCTTCAAATAAATCCTCGCACTTGTCGAGTATCCGCTCAACCCCAGTCGTTCATGTGTTTCACAAAAGTCTTAAAGATACTATTCGATCTTCCGAAAATCCTCTGGAGCCTTTGGCTCTTGAAATTCTTGCTTGCTTGCATTATGGTTAATCACATAAGTCTCGTAGTCATATTGACATTCCTTGTCATTATCATTTTGAGTCTGTTGACTCAATATGTTTGCGAATACCTGCAATCATCATTGATCCTTATAAATTACCTTTCTGGCTGAACCGCCATTCTTTTCACTGGAATTGGTTCTCGACCAATCCAATAGTCGTTGATTGTACCCTAAGGCTATTCAACTTATCCATCCCTAATCAGAGCATTGCTTCTGACCCCTTGATTTGGGAATCATAATTCCTTTGCATTTGACAATTGAGTTAGTCAGTTGTTTCTATAGTTTGATCTCCTTGCATTCTCCTTCCTCTAGTTGAGTACTGATGCTCACGTCAGATCCCTTGTGAACCACCAGATCCTTTGTTTGATTTTATCTGACAACGCCCTTCATATTCAATAATCTTGTGAGCCTTTCCTCTGATACATAATGCCTTTGGTAAATTGTATCCTCTGCTTTCTCAACCATGCTCTGCCTTCGAGCTTGAGTTAATTATTTCTAAAGATTTTGGTATATGATTCCAAGAAGCCCCTATGGGTTGAACATATGCCTTCACTAAACCGTGTGAACCCGAAAGTTTTCACGAATCATACTCTTCTGGTGCTTCGCCAGATAAAATTTTCAACACTGCAACTTCATCGAACGTGAGAAGTGAATGAAAGGTTATGCATTGGAGAAGTGGGAGTCGACCTTGAACTTGTGTTCATGCCCATGGACACGATGTAGATCTTATCATTAAAGCTTCTCTTAAAATTAGTTATTCCTTTGGTATAAGTTCATCTTATATCAGGGATCTGGCCTTTTGCAATCGTGGTTCCGACCATGTACTCTTTTAAATACCATTTCTCGTGCAAGTTTTAGCACTTGTCTTCTGTAGAGCAGTACCCCCGTCCAACCTCTAATTTGATATGTCATCGAGTATTACCCCCTGGTATCTCGAGATTACCTTGGAACTGCATAACTTCTTATGAGTTCTTCATCAAGTGCTACCTTTCCACTGATTCCAATTTTTCACGGGCTCTGAGTTATTAAACACTCAAGGACACCGATAACTGAACCGAGTCCGCTCTACGGTTCAACAACTCTTCAAGAAGCTTCTATAAGTACGAGTTTGTACCCGACCACGCCATTCCTAGCCTGTTTGGCTATATCATTGTCGTGATGATTTTAACTGTGCTACCCGGTCCTTCTTCTGGGAACACAATTTTCGACGGTGAATTAAGCTTACGTCGATTTTCCTCGTCATCCCCTTTCACCTTAAACAACAAGCTTGAGTTCGAGTTTATGTCGTAACCGTGGTTCCAATAACCTCTTGCTTCATCATTCCTTTGACTTGATGTCGTCGCTGATTGATTACATCTGCATGAAATCTCTCGACAATTGTGTCGTGATCATCATCAACCTTATGAGCTCTTCCAGGAATTCAATTGAATTCATGATGGGTAATACCATCCTTGCCCCTCGATGATTCCTGTTCTCATCGACCACTTTATTGCCTTCCGTTCAACACAAGTTGTTCGTGTTTTGTGTAAACCTTGAGATCCCTACTATCCAGCATTTGTTCTTCCTTACCTTGGAGTATTACCATCTGTTAATATCAAGGATGTTGTGAGGACTGCTCCACCTCTTAAGAAATTCTTGGTATTGAGATGCTTCTCACCATCACCATTCTTTCTTGGTCCCCGTGTTGCTTCCAACCGGTGTACCAACAAGTGAACGGTGCTGTTTGAATTCTGCCCTTCTAGCAAGCCTCTTGCTTTGAAGTGAAATTCTTGGACTATCGATTATTGAATCACCATTCTGACATTGGTCGTGCAACCCAACCCATCGGGCGCACCTTTCAACCAATGTTTACTTTTGTATGTTTTCCTCGAGCATACTTCCTTATATCATTTGATCCGACAAATGTTATCTCCTTGTTCACTTAAATGTGGGAATCTATCTTTTGGGAATCTCGGTGAATTGCCGTTGAGTTCACCAGACACCTCCTTGTCCTCTCCTTGGGTTAATGATGGACTCTTGTTAACGGAAATCACTTCATAGTTCATTTCCCCGAGAATCTTACAATGTCATCTTGTCAAATTGCGTTGCACCTTTTCTTCTCGGACATCCTGAGTCTGAGGTATCTTTACACCAATCGGATCTGAAGCTCGGTCAGATATGATGGTTGGGACAACTTTCCAAGTGTTATGTTATTGGTCCTTTGATGAACCGTAGCATGATGTCATGCCTAGCACTTCCGGCCGGAGGACCTATCATTATAGATTCCTTTTCAGCAGGTTATCCACTCACCCATGAGGGGATTGTAATACTAGTTCTACAAGTTATTCTGAGGGACCTTCCTATATCCAAAGCCCGACCTTTGCTTGAAGACCATGTCAATGCTATCTCAAGCATGTCTTTGGTACTCGGTTTTCAACAAGACCATTTGAAGCCCAATGCTAAATGTTTCCTGCTCAATTATCCAAACACCGATGTGTGGGTAATGTCATGAAAGTTCTCTCCCTACATAAAGAGTTTTCTACATTATATCCTGTCATGGATATCATGCTCGCTTATCCTTGGGAGGATATACCTCAAATATGTGTTTAAACACATTTTCCTTTCCATTGTTCTGCTTAACCTAATGATCACATTTTCCTTTCCATGGGTCTGTTTGACCCTTCTTGGGATATATATAATCTAAGCAGTGATAATCCCCTCGCTTAGGTAAGCACCTCGATGTACCACTGTAAGTAAGACCCTATTACTATTGTTGATGACATTCCGTAACCACCGATGGACGAGAACCTTGCCTATTGGTCCGCCTCGCTCAACGAAAGGAAAATGGTTCTCTTCGCCCCTCGCCCTTGGTACCTATGTTGTTGCCGACATGACCCTCGACTCTCCTCCGACATGCCTTGCTTACATGATCGTGCTGATGTCACCGACCTTCCTGCTTTTAACCACATGGTGGGCCCATAACCCACAGCTTCACAGATCGAAACCCGACATCACCTGTACACCCCCTATTCCCAAAGTTATTCCTCGCACGGGCCTCGTATGTAATTCACGGGCCACCGTCATAGTGATCTATTATGGTATCAGACGCAATACTTATCTCGCTACTCTGAACCCCTTTCTCACTCTAGTTCAGGCTTCAGGCAACTATCTATCCGCTTGGAGCCTCTTATGGTACCTTCGTACTTTACTCTCGAGGTATTTCTTATGTTCAACTCGGGAGATAATCTTATACTAATTCATGGGTTAACCCAGATTGTTTCCCTCAAAAGCATTATGTTGTAATGAGCTGCCCCTTATCTTTCGTAAGTACGATGGAGTTCCCGAAGAAATGATGACCAGTTTATCATGATGCATCGGAATAAAGGATTGAAGACATCAGCGAAAGGGATTAACTTCTTCGAGAAGATCCGTTAGATTATCGTAACCAGAACTTTCCCCTTGCTCCCCTCCTAAATCTCGGGACGAGATTTCTTGTAGTGGAGGAGAATTGTGACGCCCGGATAATTAGGCTATAGTAATCCCACGTTAACGATGCCACGTCACCTTGGTTACTGTTGATAATCTCGCGTTAGTTCGAAACGATTCGAATTCAAAATTTGAATTTAAGTTAAAACCATCGGGGTTTTCAAAAGTTAAAACTAAATTGTTCCTAATGTGTCAAATAATTCATAGGCCATGTTGGTGGAGAGGCCACACCCTTATAAAGTATTTAGATGCACTAAAGTAAAGAAAATTGTGGCTGAAATCAAATATTTAAATACCTCTTAAATAATAATAAAATGTAGCAAGTAATTATTACTACACCAAACTTTTTGAGGTAATGGCCTATATTATAAAAATACTTTAGGAGTTTGTTTTGTATTTTTATAAAAAGAAAATAATAAAATAGGTGTAACTAAAATAGAACAGAAAATAGTAAATACAGAAAAGGGAAAAGAACAAAAAAAAGGGGCAAAGCCCCCCCCGGGCCACTCGGCCCGACTACTAGCTAGGCCAAACCCCAGGCCGGCCCACCCCAGCCTACTAAACCACTCCCTCCCGATCTTAGCGGAGCCACCCCACTACCCCCGCGCGTCTCCCTCGTTCCCCCGATCTGGATCGGGGGAAACGGCGCCCCGAACCACGCCGCCTCATCCCTTCGCCCGTCACGGACGGCGCGCCCATCCCATGGCGCCTCCTCCCCCTCCTCCCAAAGCCTCGTCGCCGCGACGCCTCGGAGGCCGCCTCCCCGTTCTGTCTCCGTCGCTCGTCCTCATCCCCCCTCACGGAAGCCGTCGACGCCGCCGAGCCACTCATCGTCTTCGCCGGATCGCCACCGCCCGTCGCCCTCTCGCATCGCCGCCTCCTCCTTGAATCGCACAGCCGTCGGTCCCGCCCGCAGCACGCCCCGCTGCTGGCGCCGCCGCTTCCGTGCCTCCCATGGCCGCACCGAGCCGTGGCGGCCGCCGGCAGCGTGGCCTTCGCGCCGCTCGCCATCGCCCTTCACAAGACTCCGCCGAGGTCGGACGCCCCGCCTCGACCGCTTCATCACCGGCGCCAGCGCCTCGTCCGCCACCTCTCCGACCAGCCGCGACCTCCCGAGCTCGCGGACCTCTGCTACCGCTTCGATGTGAGCCCCCCTCGATCCCTGTTCCCCTTTACTTTCTCAATCGCCGATTTCCCCCCTACATGCGCGATCGTGCAGCCCGAGCCCGTCCGCATGCTCCCGAGCAAGCGCCGTTGTCATTGTTCCAGCCGTCCGGCCTGCCGCGCCGGCGACCCTCGTTTGTGCGCGGGCGTAGCCCCTGCCGGCTGCGCCTCTGCCAGATTGGGCAGGTCCCTGCTAATTGGGGGTTAGATTAGTACTAAGCCCCTCCTAGTTAGCCACTAACAAAGGGCCATGTCCTTGTTTAAGTAAAACAAAAAAAAGTAAAAGATCAATTAAATAATAATTGTTAATTAATTAGTTAACCTAATTAACCTGCTTAATAACCTAATCAACCGGTTTAGTTAATCAAATGTTGTTTAGTAAAACATGTATGAATGACATGCGGGCCCCATGGCCCCTTTTGACCAGTCAACGGTTCAGTCAAACGTTGACTGGACATTTGACTAGGGCCCCACCTGTCAGCCCCTTAGGCACACTCTGGGTACACTTCCTGTGTACCCATAGCATTAAATACAATTTAATTTCGAATTAAATTAAATCCAGAAATTAATAAAATCTTTAAAAAAAATCATATCTTTTAATCCGTAACTCGGATTAAAATATTTTCAACATGAAAGTTGCTCAGAACGACGAGACGAATCCGGATACGCAGTCCGTTCGTTCGCCACACCCCCCTAACCTATCGAACCTGCAACTTTCCCCTTCGCTCCTCTCGCCTGAAAACTTCGTAACACCGGAATACCTTCCTGATGTTTCCCCTCCAAGACTACCATACCACGTTAGGGAACACCTAGCATCGCTTCTTGACATGTCATGCATCGATATGCATCTGTTTGCTTGGTATTCATTGTTTCTTCCCCTCTTCTCTCCGGTAGACTACGAGACCGACGCTGCTGCTGCCGCGGTTCGACTACGGTGTTGATTTACCCTCTCTCTTGCCAGAGCAACCAGCAAGCCCCCTTGATCACCAGATATCGCCTACTCGCTCTATACTGCTTGCATTAGAGTAGTGTAGCATGTTATTGCTTTCAGATACTCCTATACTTGCTGCATAGCTTTGTCCTTGTTACTATCAAGTTGTTACCTTACCGCAATCCTATATGCTTAGTATAGGATGCTAGTACTTTCATCTGTGGCCCTACATTCTTGTCCGTCTGCCGTGCTATACTATCGGGCCGTGATCACTCGGGAGGTGATCACGGTATATACTATATACTTATACATGATACATGTGGAGACTAAAGTCGGTCGGTGATGGAGCACCATGAGTGGATCTTTTGGCGGAGCGACAGGCAGGTTGAGACCGCCTAGGAGAGAGGTGGGCCTGGCCTCGATCGGCGTCATGGATACTTAACACGCTTAACGAGGTCTTGGTATTTGATCTGAGTTGGCTACGAGCTTATACGCACTAACCATCTACGCGGGAGTAGTTATGGGTATCCCGTCGTGGTATCACCAAGCACTTCGGACATCGACGACGAGCGCGCCGGATTGGACTGGAACGCCTGCTAGGCTAGGTCTGCCTTCGGCCGCCCTCATACGTGCAGTGTGTGCTCAGGCGATGGGCCCTGCCCTGCGGCGCTTAGGTTTAGACCGGCGTCTGGCCTCTCTGTTGTGCCTAGGTGGGGCTGCGACGTGTTGATCTTCCGCGGCGGGCATGACCCAGAAAGTGTGTCCGGCCAAATGGGATCAAGCGTCTTTGGTAAGTTGGTGCACCCTGCAGGGAAGTTAATCTATTCGGATAGCCGTGATCTTCGATAACAGACGACTTAGAGTTGTACCTTGAGCTTATGACAACTAGAACCCGATACTTGATAAAACACACCCTTCCAAGTGCGGATAAACGGTGTTCGCTCTCTCGTGGATATGAGGAGGGATCGCGGGTAGGATTATTGCTATGTGATGTTACTTGGAGGACTTCAGCTTGTCCTTTTCACTGTTGCAAGGCAGTGACCGAAGCGTAGTCTTCGTTAAGACTAGCTATCCCCTCTTATTCCGCTTTCTGCTTCAGTCCACCGATATGGCCTTTACACATATATCCATGCATATGTAGTGTAGCTCCTTGCTTGCAGTACTTTGGATGAGTACTCACGGTTGCCTTGTTCCCCCTTTTCCCTATCCCTACTCGATTGCTGCAACTGCACGATGGAGCCCAGGAGCAGACGCCACCGCCTATGACGACTACTACTGCGAGGTGCCTACTACTACGTGCAGCCCGATTTACCAGGAGTAGCTAGGAGGATCCTGTGCAGAGGCCTGCTCCTCTTCGATCTGATCCCGCTTTGTGCTAGCCTTCTTAAGGCAAACTTGTTTAACTTATGTCCAGACTCAGATATCGTTGCTTCCGCTGACTCGCCTATGATCGAGCACTTGTATTCGAGCCCTCGAGGCCCCTGGCTTGTATTATGATGCTTGTATGACTTATTTTATTTGTAGAGTTGTGTTGTGATATCTTCCCGTGAGTCCCTGATCTTGATCGTACACATTTGCGTGCATGATTAGTGTACGATTAAATCGGGGGCGTCACAATTATCATCATCGGAGATGTACTCTTCATGCACCACCAACCCCTTTTGTGGCACCCTCTTGGTGAAGTTGTTCTTGTTGGGGAAGGGCTTCGCCTTGTCTTTGCAAATGATTTTGCAACCATTGTCTTCCCTCTTCTCATAGGGGCAATCCACCACAAAGTGACTCACATTACCTCTGTTGTAGCTAGTTCTAACACGTTGATTGCCCTTGGAGCCACTTGAGTTGTTCTTGGAGAAGTTGGGCCTTGAGTTTCACTTGTTTCCCCAAAATTGCCTTGACGCAAGAGCCATGTGCTCGTGGTAAGAATATTTAGTGTCTTCGCGGAAACTCTCCTCTTCTTCCTCTTCTTCCGGGATAGCCTTGGCCTTCAAAGCTAGGTTGGGTGAGGATTTCTTTGAACGTTGGACATGAGCTAGAGCGTTGTCGGCGATCTCATTCAAGATGTTCATAGAAATAAACTCATCCAACATGTCACTTGATGATAAGGTGCATAAGTCTGGGCTTTGACGGATCATGAGGACATGGCCTTGTTGTTGGCATGATGGCCTTGAGGAAGTTGCGCTTGATCCAACTATCATCCGTGTCCTTGCTCCCATGATCTCGGAGTGAGACCGCAATAGTTGTTAATCTTTGGTAGAGCTCATGAGGATCTTCATCTTCATTCATCACAAACTGATAGGATTCATCAAGGATCACCTCAAAGTTGGAGCGTTGAATGCTCGAGCTTCCCTTGTACAAAGAGATAATGTGTTCCCATGCATCTTTTGCAAGAGTGAATGGGCACAAATGAGCAAGCTCTTCGGGAGGCATTGCAACTTGAAGAATGAACAAGGCGGAGTGGTTGTATTGATTGTCCACTTCTTCTCTTGGAGTGAAGTTGTTTGGATCATGCAGGTAGAAGCCTTGTTCAATGATTCTCCAAAGATGTGTTGAGCTGTGATTCAAATGAGACTTGATAAAAAAACCAATTAGGAAAATCATTTAACAAAAGCTTAGGAGGAGGACCAAGAGGGTTGATATGAGGTGCATGGACCGGTCCTCCATAGGTCGGGGGAGGGGCAACCGCAACATGGATGCCCGTCCTATTCTTTCCTTGGGGCAAAGGATTCTTATCACTACTAGATCCCTCCTTATCAGAGTTGGCATCCGACTCCGTGGTAGTGCGTTTAACCACTTGAAGCGGATGTAGAAAGTTTGAGACCATCAAGGAAATTAAACAAGGATTTGACTTCGGTCGTCATAGAGGTCCGAAGTGAGGCAATAGCTTCATTTAGGTCCTCTCGTGTGACCATGGACACTGCCTCGACCGTGGGTAGTTCATCCACCCATGGCCCATCATCAACCATACTCTTTAGGCGGTTAAGCCCTTAAAAGAAATGAGGCTCTGGTACCAATTGAAAGGATCGATATGGTTGACTAGAGGGGGGTGAATAGGCAACTACCAATTTTTAGCTTTTATTATCAAATTAGGTCTAGCAATAAATAGGTTGTCTAGATATGCAACTAGGTGAACAACCTATATGATGCTAACAACAACACCACAAGAAAGCCAGGAGTACAACACAATAATATCTTGCACAAAATAATGGTAAGAGATAACCACAAGTGGAGCCGGTGGAGACGAGGATGTATTACCGAAGTTCCTTCCTTTTGAAGGGAAGTACATCTCTGTTGAAGCAGTGTGGAGGCACAATGCTCCACAAGGAGCTACTAGGGCCACCTTATTCTCCCGACGCCCTCGCACAATGCAAGATGTCGTGCTTTCACTAGTGGTGCACTTGAAGGTGGCAACCGGACCTTTACAAACAAGGTTGGGGATCTCTCCACAACTTAATTGGAGGCTCCCAACCCCACCACGAAGCTTCACCACAATAGATTGTGGCTCCGAGGTGAACTCTACCATTTAGGGTCCTCAAACACCCAAAAGTAACAAGATCTGCAAGGGATTAGTGGGGGGAATCAAATATCTCTTGGTGGAAGTGTAAATCGGGGCCCTCTCAACCAAACGCTAGAAAATCAACAAGTTTTGTTGGCTGGGAGAGAGATCGGAAGAAAATGGAGCTTTGAGCAAAAATGGAGTTTCCGAGGATAAGAGGTAGGTCTTCTTGGGAAAGAAGACCCCCTATATATATTGGAAACGAATACAATCGCTTTTTCTGTGCACAGCCCACACACAAGTGGTACTGCTACTCCAGGAGTGGTACTACCGCTCGGGTGGTAGTTCTAGTAGTGCAGTGTATGGCTGAAGCACCCCGAGGTGGTAGTGCCATCGGAGCGGTAATACATCTCGCCCCATCGGTACTACTACCAAGGTTGTAGTACATAAGATGTAGAGGAGGTAGGGATGAGTACGATGGCAGTACCGCAGCAGCGGTACTACCGAGCGTTACTACGGCCTACTGCCGCGAAGCGGTAGTAGCAGTGGTAGTGACTAGACGGTAGTACCGCTCAACTGCTGCTCAATTTCGGCTTAGCGTTCTGGGCTACAACAAGATCAGCGGTAGTGGAGCGGTGATAGAGGTGGTAGAGGTGGAAGTATCACAAGCGGTACTATTGCCTTACTGCCGTTGGGCCCGAATAGACAATAGAAGACCCATAATAAGCGGTAGTACACACGATACTGGAATAACAGAAGAAATCGGTCATGTTATGCATAGAAAGTGGAATTGCGAGTACCCTTTGAGCATCAGTTGGCCACAACGTTTCTCTCACCAAATCTTCATCCCAAGATCGTGACTGGGTCAATAAGGTCACAAACCTTATATAGAAGATGCCCCCTTCTAGGAGTAATAATTTTCCTATTTGCACAGAGGGGTCCAGACATCTCTCCAAATATCAATATTATGTCCATTTCCAACTTGCGAGATATGACCCTTTTTTAGACAATTCACTCCCGCCATAATACTTTACCAAGTAAAAGAGGAACCCTTTTTCAGAGTTGCACTTATTAAATCACCCTCCGGGAAATATTTAGCTCTCAAGATAGTACCACATAAAGACTCAGGATTATCAAGCAAACCCCACACTTGTTTGGCCAACTATGCCATATTGAAACAGTGTATATCTTGGGAACCCATACCTCCTTGGTCTTTTGGGACACACGTCTTCCACCACGCCATCCAATGCATTCTCTTCTTATTGTCCTCATCACCCCACCAAAATTGCAACATCGCGTCAATGATTCCCTTACAATTTTTTTTAGGAATTTTAAAGACGGACATGGCATAAACTGGGATAGCTTGTACAACATATTTGAGCAAAATTTCCTTTCCTCCCATGAATAACAACTTTTCTTTCTATCCACTAATTTTCATAATAATTCAATCAATCAGGAATTAGAAACAATCACTTTTGTCCATACCCACATTTGAAGTAGAGCGGTCAATCCCTCGGTACATAGCAAGAATAAGTATGGAGAGAGAGGATATCCCTGCCTCAATCCTCTGGTAGGTTTGAAACTCTTAGTTTCTTCTGTGTTAAAACGAACCCGGTACTCCACTGAGGTTACACACTGCATGATTAAATTTACCCATTTCTCTTGAAATCCCAATCTAAGCATAATCTCCTTCAGAAAAGACCACTCTACTTGGTCATATACTTTGTGCATATCCAGTTTAATGGCACACAGACCCTCTTTACCGTTCCTTTTTTTCTTTATAGTATGGACGCATTCATATGCCACTAAGATATTGTCTGTAATCATTCGTCCTTGCACAAATGCACTCTGAGTTGTGCTGATAATATCTAAAAGGATCTTCTTCAAAGGGCCGCAATCATTTCTGAAATTACCTTGTACACGACATCACACAGACTAATTGGTTGAAATTGAGTTACCTTTTCATGAGATACTCCCTCCGTTTCTAAATATAAGTCTTTTCAGACATTTTGATATTTTTTATTATTGTTATTATTTTAAAAAAGGAGGATGTACCCCCGGCATCTGCACCTAGACGATGCATGCAACCATATTATTAATTATTCACAAAGACCGTACAAGGATACATCAATAAGCCTGAAGCCACCATCTTGGCAACGTTGTTGCTACACCTATCCCCTTGATGAAGGCATGCCAAATGTCCGGGCCTAATACCAAACAGACATCGCACAAAAGCCTAACACCTAAAGCCCGGTGTCTGAAAGCACAAGTGCTCCCTAGGTGATTTTGCTAATTAATGTCAACATATCTCTTGTTGGACAAATATCTTTATCTAGTATATTTCAGGTAAGTTCAACAATGGCGTGGCATGGACCAGAGGATGTGGAACCCCTTCAAAATGCTAAGGACAAAAATTGGCCAAAGCTCAAGACTCTTCATTTCTATTTTAGTGATCCAAGATCACATTGAGTCCATAGGAAAAGCCAATACTACTAAAAGGGGATGAGGTGTTGCTTAATGGTCTACTTGCTCAAAGTGCTTAGTGATATGCTCCAAAACCCTCAACCACTTTCTCATTTCCAAATATGTCCAAAATCTAAAGTCAAACTCGGCCCCATCGATTTGATCTATCCGGCGCCACCGAGTTCCTTTGACATAGCCACTACTAGAAACCCTAATCAATTCGGTGTCACCGATCGGGATCTCGGTCTCACCGAGATGGCCTTGCAAAATCTCTGTTTCTTGATGTAATTATTTTAGTCTCATGGAAATATGCAATCGGTCCCATCGAGTTTGACTGACCAACTCCTTGTTTGCTCGTTGCTGAAATCGGTCACACTGAGATGAGGTTTTTCCCTAACCCTAGCACATCGGTCCCACCGAGTTGATCATGTCGGTCCCACCGAGATTCCTAATGTTCACATTTTGAACTGAATCGGTCTCACCAAGTTCCTCTATTCGGTCTAACGGAGTTGGGTCAAATGTGTGTAATGGTTGGATTTTGTGTGGAGGCTATATATATATACCCCTCCACCCCCTGCTCTATTCAAGAGAGAGCCATCAGAACGTGCCTACACTTCCACTACTCATTTTTTGAGAGAGAACCACCTACTCATGTGTTGAGGCCAAGACATTCCAATCCAACCACAAGAATCTTGATCTCTAGCCTTCCCCAAGTTGCTTTCCACTCAAATCATCTTTCCACCGTAGGCAAATATGTGAGAGAGAGTTGAGTGTTGGGGAGACTATCATTTGAAGCACAAGAGCAAGGAGTTCATCATCATCACACCATCTATTACCTTTTGGAGAGTGGTGTCTCCTAGATTGGTTAGGTGTCACTTGGGAGCCTCCGACAAGATTGTGGAGTTGAACCAAGGAGTTTGTAAGGGCAAGGAGATTGCCTACTTGGTGAAGATCTTCCCAAGTGAGGCAAGTCCTTCGTGGGCGATGGCCATGGTGGGATAGACAATGTTGCTTCTTCGTGGACCCTTCGTGGGTGGAGCCCTCCGTGGACTCGCGCAACCGTTACCCTTCATGGGTTGAAGTCTCCACCAACGTGGACGTACGATAGCACCACCTATCGGAACCACGCCAATAATCTCCGTGTCTTCATTGCGTTTGCACACTCCAATCCCATCCCTTTACTTTCTTGTAAATAGCATGCTTTACTCTTTCCGCTGCTCATACTCTTGGCATGCTTGCTTGAAATATATTGTGAATGCTTAAACTTATGCTAAAACTCCACCTCAACTTGAGGAACTTAAAAACTACCACTTTTGCTTGTTGAGGGTCTAATCACCCCCCCCCCCCACTTCTAGACACCTCTTCTCGATCCTTTCAATTGGTATCAGAGCATTGGTCTCCATTGCTTTGGTTTGATCACCATTGGAGGAAGATGGATGAGTCTACGATTGGGAGTATTAGACGTAGAGTACCTATGCTTGATGGAGAGTTCTATAGTGCTTGGAAAAATGAGATGCTTGAGATTTTCAATGAAAAACATTTGAACAAGTATATTACTAGCCCTTGTGCGCCTCCTATTGATCCCTTGCATCCTACCCCCGATGAGTATCTTGGCATGACCCGCAATCTTAGAGCTATTGATCTTATCATAAGAGGGTTGCCTAGAAATTTTCTTGTGTGCTTGTCTACATTTGAATGTGCTTATACCATATGGTGGTACCTTGAGGAGCGCTTTCCAAACTATTCCTTGAAAAATCTAGATGAGATCCTTCAGAAGTACATAGCTTTTCATAAAATGCATCCTAGTGATCCAAAATTTGGTGATTGTCTTTTTGAGCTTCGTGACCTTATGCGTGCCAAAGGAGATGTTGGAGTCATTAGTAGCATCATTTCTCAAGTCATTAGAATTCATAAAGATGCACATTGTCATGATCATAAATCTAATGAATCACTCTCTCTAGGTGATGATCAATCACAAGACGATGTTGAACATGGATATTATGATGAGGATGATGATAGTGACTTTAATCTTGATGAGTCTATGAGACACTTTGGTCTTATGGCTAACCTTCGTGGTTATGTGGCCGGTGGAAAGGAATGGGTTCTTGATAGTGGGTGTACCGATCACATGACCGGAGACAAGGACATGTTTCGTGAGCTTGCTGAAAACGATGTCCCTGAAAGTATGTCACTTTTGGTGATAACACAAAGGGTAAGGTGGTTGGCCTTGGTAAGGTGGCCATCTCACATGACATCTCCATCCAAAATGTTATGCTCATTGAATCTCTTGGCTATAATTTACTACCCGTATCTAGACCAGCCGATTTCGGTTTCATTGTCCTATTTACTGAAGTAGATTGCCAAGTGTTTCAAAGACATAATCATAATATGGTCTTTACTGGTATACGTAGAGGTGATCAATACATTGTTGATTTCACTAAAAAGGCTCAACCTAGAACTTGCTTAATTGCTAAATCTTCTAAAGGTTGGTTGTGGCATAGAAGATTAGGTCACGTGGGCATGCGAAATCTTGATAAGCTTATTAAAGGTGATCATATCCTTGGTGTTAAAGATGTTATATTTGACAAGGACAGAATTTGCAGTGCTTGTCAAGCAAGAAAACAAGTTGGAAGAAGTCATCCCGTAAAGAACATCATGACCACGAGAAGACCACTTGAGCTACTTCATATGGATCTTTTTGGTCCCAACGCCTATAAGAGTCTCGGTGGTAACTCGTTCGGATTGGTCATTGTTGATGATTTTTCAAGATTTATGTGAGTGTTCTTTCTCGATGATAAATCACAGGTCCAAAAGACCTTCAAGAACTTCGCTAGTAAGGCCCAAAATCAATTTGAAGTTAAGATCAATAAGGTTCATAGCGACAATGGAACGGAGTTTAAGAACGCCAACATGGATACCTTTCTTGACGAAGAAGGTATTTCACATGAGTTCTCGGCTACGTACACACCTCAACAAAATGGAGTTGTTGAGAGGAAGAACTGGACACTTATTGAGATGGCGAGAACGATGCTTGATGAATACAAGATGCCAAAAGACTTTTGGGTGGAAGCGGTTGAGACAGCTTGTCATGCAACAAATCGACTATATCTTCACAAGCTTCCCGGCAAGACGGCATACGAGCTTATCACCGGTAACAAACCCCAAGTTGGATACTTTTGAGTATTTGGCTCAAAGTGTTATATTCTTGATAAGCATTGTCGTTCGAAGTTTGCTCCTAAATCCCATGAAGGTTTCCTACTCGGTTATGGCTCAAATTCTCACACTTACCGTGTCTACAACAATTTCACCCGAAAGGTTGAAGAGACGGTAGATGTGAAGTTTGATGAATCTAACGGCTCGCAAGTGGAGCAATTGCCAATTGATGTAGGAGATAAAGATCCCCCGGAAGCAATTCAAGACTTGTCTATTGGCAAGATTCGCCCAGCGAAGGTGAAGGTGAGTACCTCGTCCATTCAAGTGGAAGCCTCAACTTCACGACAAGGTGAACCATAAGTTGACTTGGAGGCATCCACAAGTGGAACACGACAAGATGAAGTAAACGAGGAAGTACAACAAGATGAACCTCGTCGACCTCTATCTCCACCTCCACAAGAGAACAACAACGCCAACAACAATGAAATAGGATAAGAGGAAGAACAAGACAATGAAGAGGATGTTCCACCCCGACCCAAACAAAAGCTCTCACAAGTTAGAGCAAGAGTCACAAGAGATCATCCCATCAAACAAATCTTTGATGACATTCAAACCGGGAGAATTACTCGTTCTGAAACTCGTTTGGCTAACTTTTGTGAACATTACTCATTAATTTCTAGTATTGAACCTATGAAGGTTGAAGAGGCTCTTGATGATCCAGATTGGGTGAATGCCATGCATGAAGAGCTACACAATTTCAAGAGGAATCAAGTGCGGACATTGGTAGAAAAGCCGGACGACAACCAAAATGTCATTGGAACCAAGTGGGTGTTTCAGAATAAGCAAGATGGGGATGGACAAGTTGTACGCACTAAGGCCCATCTCGTCGCCCAAGACTACACTCAAGTCGAAGGTATGGACTATGGTGAGACATATGGCCCCGTTGCTAGACTTGAGTCCATACGCATCTTACTTGCTTATGCCAATCACCATGATATCACTTTATACCAAATGGACATTAAAAGTGCTTTTTCTAAATGGTGAAATTGAGGAGGAAGTCTATGTTAAACAACCTTCCGGCTTTGTTAATCCCAAGAAACCTAATCATGTTTACAAACTTCACAAAGCTCATTATGATCTTAAACAAGCTCCTAGAGCATGTTATAAATGCTAGACCAAGTTCCTTATTGAAAAAGGCTTTGAAATTGGAAAATTTGATTATACACTTTTTACTAAAAGGGTTAATGGTGAATTATTTGTATGCCAAATTTATGTGGATGATATCATATTTGGTTCAACTAACCCTAATTTTAGTGAAAAGTTTGGAAGGCTTATGTCGGGGAAGTTTGAGATGTCTATGATGAGTGAACTCAAATTCTTTCTTGGTTTGCAAGTCAAGCAAACTAAGGAGGGTACCTTTGTTTCCCAAACAAAGTATATCCAGGACTTATTCAAGAAGTTCAACATGTAAGAAAGCAAAGGTATGAAAACACCCATTCCCATGAGTGGACATCTTGACTTGACTAAGGATGGAAAACCGGTTGACCAAAAGGTTTACCGCTCTATGATGTGTTCATTGTTATATCTATGTGCCTCCCGTCCTGATATTATGCTAAGTGTGTGCATGTGTGCACGATATCAAGCGACCCCTAAAGAATGTCATCTTAAGGCTGTGAAAAGGATAGTGAGATACTTAATTCATACACCAAACTTTTCCATTTGGTATCCTAAGAGGTCTTCTTTTGATCTTGTTGGCTACTCCGATTCGGACTATGCCGGTGACAAGGTTGATAGAAAGTCCACTTTGGGTACTTGTCAGTTTCTTGGTAGATCTCTTGTGTCTTGGTCCTCCAAGAAACAAAACTCAGTATCCTTATCCACCGCCGAAGCGGAATACATTACCGTCAGATCATGTTGTGCTCAATTACTTTAGATGACCCAAACTCTTAAGGATTATGGGGTATATGTGAAACATGTTCCATTGATTTATGATAATTAAAGTGCTATTAGAATTGCTCACAATACCGTGCAACATTCTCGAACTAAGCATATTGAAGTTCGTCATCATTTCATTCGAGATCATGTTGCTAAAGGAGACATCAAACTTAAGCATGTTCGAACCGATAAGCAATTGGCGGATATATTCACCAAACCGCTTGATGAGAAAGTATTTTTCCATTTGAGAGGTTAATTGAACATCATTGATGCCTCAAACTTGGAGTAGAAACTCCATTTGGATACATGCAAGGCATGAGCTTTTTGACTAATCCTTGATATTTCTCTTATAATGATGATCATATGTCTTGGATCTATACTTGTACCCTTGCATGTTATCCAACCCTTGTAGGTACTTGGATGAGCCCAAATCTACGATATTGCAAGTCACTCAAATCTTGAGCAATCTCTACATCACCAAGATTCTACTATATGGTTGTTGAATACAAGACAGCATGAATCCACTCAACATATCCTTTGACAATTTCTATATATCAAAATTCATTTGGTATCAAGTTTCATGATTGTCATTTTAGATACACAAGTGCTCTTCCTTGCAATAATAACCCATCTAGGAAGATAAACTCAAACTATAAGTGGTGCTCCCAAGTCTTGATGAACTACATCAACCTTGAGCATCCAACATAAGTTCGACGACATGATCAAGATCAACACCACCACCCAAGGTATGTTATTCCATCTTAGAGAAGCTTTACCCCAAGTCATGGGTCAAAGCAACTCAACAAGATGTGAATACATCAATGTGCTTAAACGAAAAATGGTAGCGCCATTTTGAGCTTAAATGATGAGTATGACCTACGATCAAGTGTTATCACTTGACTCCTCAATCAGTATACTCTAACATAGGTGACTTTGTCGCCGACCCCTTCTAGATGAAGTTCTCTAATGTTTCTTTGCTTTATGTCTTACATGTGTTTCTTGCTTGTTTGTTCCCCTTTTCAAAAAAAACTTCATCTAGATTTCATTTCCTTTTATATGCTTTTCTCTGTATTTTCTGCATCTAATTCATTGCAAATTCTTCAGCTAATTCCTTGCAAATCCTTGTGAATTTTAATTGCCAAGTGAGCTGAGTTGACAAAAAATTTCCTCTACATTGAACTCGACCTCACCGATTCATGCCTATCGGCTAGACCGAACTACAAGAATACCTTGTAGATAGTTCGTCGGTACAACCGACGTGGACTAACCCGGTCTGACCGATATGCAACATCTATGACATTGCCAACCCGGTGTCACCTATGAAAACGGATCGGTGTTACCGATTTCACTGTTGAGAAAACGTTTTGCCATTGCAAATGTCATTTCTTATCCAGCTCCACTTGATGATTCTTATCCTCTACTCGCATCTTAAACTACATGCTGCTTTGTAGTGTGTCTCAAGGGCCAAACCTATTTGACTCATGCTCCAGAAGATCCCTTCTTCGAAATTAATGTCAAGGGGGGGGGGGAGAGATAGCACATCAAAGCTTATCACATGGGAGAGAGAGCACATCCTAGCTTCTCTAGATGCTTATTGACAATAGAGGAGAGAAGTCACATGTCTTCAAGAGGGGAAAGACATGTTAGTGTATGGTTGTTTGTACCATTTCTTGCTCTATTATGTTTGGTTTGCTCTGACTCTTACCCTACCTTCTCCCATTATCCAATATCAGATTTAGGGGGAGAAAGAGTTCATATCTAGGGGAAGAAAATCTTTGGAATTCATTGCATATCTTTAATCCTTGGGGACATGTCCATATCCAAATAGAGTACTAAGTACTCACTCATTACATGTCATCCCAGTCTTGGTACTCTTGTGGGTTCCTCGACTTGCTTTATTTAGAGTGTTCTTGTGTTATCTAATTCTGTTTTCTCAAGTTCATCTCTTCCAAAGCCAGCTCAAGACCACGAGGTAAGTATATGCATCACACTCATGTGCATGATGATCTCTTGCTAATGTACATATTATTTGCAAGAAGGACTCATGAACATGAAGGTACACTTCTTGTATCTACATCATTTGATCTGATGCATATAGCCAAGATACATGTAACTCATTGCTTGCTCTGACATGCTTATGCATTCACATGTTCTAATATTCCATATTTATATGATTGCATACATGTAGGGTGAGCCTATGCATGTTACATGTCTTTCCAAAGCTTTACTTGTTACTCTTCATATCTTTATCTAAAGCTTTGATGTATGTTGTCATCAATTACCAAAAAAGGGGAGATTGAAAGCACAAGTGCTCGCTGGGTGATTTTCATAATTAATGTCAACATATCTCTTGTTGGACTAATATCTTTATCTAGTATATTTCACGTAAGTTCAACAATGGCGTGGTACGGACAAGAGGATGCGGAACCCCTTCAAAATGCTAAGGAAAAAGATTGGCTAAAGCTTAAGACTCTTCATTTCTATTTTAGTAATCCAAGATCACATTGAGTCCATAGGAAAAGCCAATACTACTAAAAGGGGATGAGGTGTTGCTTAATGGTCTACTTGCTCAAAGTGCTTAGTGATATGCTCCAAAGCCCTCAACCACTTTCTCATTTCCAAATATGTCCAAAACCTAAAGTCAAACTCGACCCCACCGATTTGATCTATCCAGCGCCACTGAGTTCCTTTAAGATAGCCACTGCTAGAAACCGTAATCAATTCGGTCTCACCGATCGGGATTTTAGTCTCACCGAGATGGCCTTGCAAACTCTGTGTTGCCTGTTGTAATTATTTCGGTCTCACCGAAATATGCAATCGGTCCCACCGAGTTTGCCCGACCAACTCTCTATTTGCTCATTGCTAAAATCGATCTCACCGAGTTCCTGCAATCGGTCACACCGAGGAAGTTTTGCCCTAACCCTAGCACATTGGTCCCACCAAGTTGATCATGTCGATCCCACCGAAATTCCTAGCGTTCACATTTTGAACTGAATCGGTCTCACCGAGTTCTTCTATTCGGTCTGACCGAGATGGGTCAATTGTGTGTAACGGTTGGATTTTGTGTGAAGGCTATATATACCCCTCCGCCCCTTCTCTATTCAAGAGAGAGCCATCAGAACGTGCCTACACTTCCACTACTCATTTTCTGAGAGAGAACCACCTACTCATGTGTTGAGACCAAGACATTCCAATACAACCACAATAATCTTGATCTCTAGCCTTCCCCAAGTTGCTTTCCACTCAAATCATCTTTCCACCATAGCCAAATCTGTGAGAGAGAGTTGAGTGTTGGGGAGACTATCATTTGAAGCACAACAGCAAGGAGTTCATCATCATCACACCATCTATTACCTTTTGGAGAGTGGTGTCTCCTAGATTAGTTGGGTGTCACTTGGGAGCCTCCGACGAGATTGCGGACTTGAACCAAGGAGTTTGTAAGGGCAAGGAGATCGCCTACTTCGTGAAGATCTACCCAGGTGAGGCAAGTCCTTCATGGGCGATGGCCATGGTGGGGTAGACAAGGTTGCTTCTTCATGGACCCTTCGTGGGTGGAGCCCTCCGTGGACTCGCACAACCGTTACCCTTTGTGGGTTGAAGTCTCCACCAACGTGGACGTACGATAGCACCACCTATCAGAACCACGCCAAAAATCTCCGTGTCTTCATTGCGTTTGCACACTCCAATCCCATCCCTTTACTTTCTTGTAAATAGCATGCTTTACTCTTTCCGCTGCTCATACTCTTGCCATGCTTGCTTGAAATGTATTGTGAATGCTTAAACTTGTGCTAAAACTCCACCTCAACTTGAAGAACTTAAAAACTACCACCTTTGCTTGTTGAGGGTCTAATCGCCCCCCACTCTAGACACCTCTTCTCGATCCTTTCAGTGTCCCATCCAAGCCACTACCTGGATTGGGTCCCACACCGGTCTAGCACTCTCCACTACAAAAAAAGACACATCCATGACATTTTGGGCCGAACGAAAAAAATTCTATTGTGCTTACGACACTTCTATGACGATAATTGTAATAAAACCTGGTATCATCATAGATGTGGTGGGCTCCTACTTCTATGAAAAAAATCATGAAGAAAATGGGCTTTTCATCCTAGGCAGGCCGAAGACGCAGCTGCATGACATTCTTTGGGCCGTCCACGACGAAAAAAATCGTGGTAGAAGCGAGGGCGAGCAAAATATCGGGGAGTTCCCGGTTACGATGGGTGGTCGGGGCCGAGCGATGCACTGTGGTTTGCGCGTTTCTCTCATGTACGCGTGTTTGTGCAAGGCGTTGGCTGACTGAACCCGGGGAGATCGCACGTTACTGAACCCGAGCGATCGATCCCTTGGCTGTTAACTGAACCCGAGCGATTCATTTGCTACTAACTGAACCCGAGAAATTCCTTCACTGCTGCTGCTAACTGAACCCGAGCGATCGATCACTGTTGCTGCTTACTGAAGCCGATCGAGCCCCCATGCGAGACATAGCCAGCCAGTGTTGGGTTGCCTCTCGATGGACAGTGATCGTTGCTACTGTGCGCGCGGTACGTAGAATGAGTCGAGACATGGTGAGTCGAGCCGGTTGGTTGGCCGAGGATGAACAGTTCCCGGTGGGGGTTGGATGAACATGACCCCATGGTAGTAGGCCATTGCCGCTGGATGAACAGGACCCCGAGGAGGCTGCCGCACCCCAGCCGGTTGGGGGTGGATGAACAGGACCCCGTGGAGGCTCTGTGAACAACAGCCGGTGGAGGCTGGATGAACAGTAGTCCTGGATGAACAGTAACCCGTGGAGGCTGGAGGAGGTCGACGGTGGATGAACAGTAGCCCGTGGAGGCTGGAGCGAGGCAGTAGACGGTGGATGAATAGGACCCCGTTTCGACCGTAGGCGCTCCAACACAAGTCCGTTTCCTCCATTTTGTGGTACGCCACACCCCTCCCGATCAACAGGACCCTGTTTTGACCGTAGGCACTCGAACATAAGTCTGTTTCCTCCATTTTGCGGCACGCCAGACCCCTCCCGATGAACAGGATCCCGTTTCGACCATGGCTGGTCGAACAGAAGGCCATTTCCTCCGTTCTACCATACGCTAGACCCCGTTTCGCCTATTCCGTCCAAGCCAGTTGGCTCCTGTTGAACAGGACGCATTCTGACCCAGTCGGTTGCCTCCCGATGAACAAGACGTTGTTTCTCCGTTCCAACCCAGCCGGTTCACTGCCTGATGAACAGGACGCTGTTGCTGCCGTCCGTTGCCTCTCCATGTACACAAGCCCTGGCCGTCCGTATATATGCGCGAGTACACGCTCGAGACCCCGCCCATATGTACGTATGTGGCCATATTTTTTGCCCTGTGGTTGTACGTACGTGTACAGGACCTAGACGGGACTGCGTGAACTGCTATGTCGGGTGCTCTACAACAACATGTGTTGCTACTTACTCAGCCATGGTTCATACTTGTAGAGAGACCAATCGACCAGTATGTGCGTACACATTCGCGACCAGATAGACAACGCTACGTATGCTTTGACCAGGTTGGTCCTAGTGGTCAGGGAGGATAAGGACGCACATCCTTGCATGCGAAGATATAGCTGGTCAGTCCTAGCTGTCAGGGGGAGGAATCGTTTTTATTTTGCAAGTAATAAGGAGGCACTTCCTTGTGTTCAAAGATGTAGCTGGTAGGTCCAGCTGTCAGCCTCTCCACCTAAAGTCCTCTTCCGATGGTTGTCCTTCATTGACCATGTTGACCACGCCGCGCCGAGAGCACCAAGCGGTGGACGACGGTGAGGCCTAGGAAGGGAATGACGCGGAGCCGGGGAAGATGCGGCAGTGGATGCCCACGCGGAGGGGAGTACGTGGGTTGACTGCTTCGGCTGCGGTGTGGGGCTGCCGTCGCCGGAGAATAACAGGAGGTGTGGGTGAGTATAGAGGGATGGCCTGGCCAGCGGTGGCAGCACAGCCGGATACGGGAGGCAGGAGCAGGCGGCACGGCCGGCGCTGGTTTGGGCGGCTGGAGCAAGAAGACCAGAGGTTGAAGAAGCACGACGGCCTTGGATGGACATCATACGGTCACTGCAGCTAGAATCGTTTATATTGACTAAGTTGACAAAGCCCTTGGTACGCGTCAACTTAGTAGGCCCATAGGTCAGCCTCTGAAATGGTGCGCCCTAGATATCAGGGGAGGAATCATTTTTTAGGCGTCTGAAGCAAGAATATCCTAGATTGAAGAAGAAGCACGACATCCGTTGGACGGACATCCAACGGCCACTGCTGCTAGAACCGTGTGTTGGCTATAAGTTGACAAAGCCTTGCGTACGCGTCAACTTAGTAGGCCCACAAGTGTGTGGCAAAAAACATATAGCCCATTTGCGATTTGTAAGAATGTACGGCCCATTTTTGAATTCTAATGGAATTTACTACAACCTATTTACAGTTTATTAAAAGTACAACTCATTTTCTAGCTAGGACAACGATTAATAATTTCAACTAACTGCTCAAAACGGAATTCAATAAAATTTCCCACATTTTGATGGGATCCGAAATATTTTTATCCCGAAATTTCTAGTCAGATTAAATATAATTTCAAAATAAATTTGTATTACGTAAAAATCCAACAAAATATTGCGCGCGCTACAAGTAATGAAATTAAAATTTTCAAAATCCAAAAATAATATTTTATTAAACTAATTACGTGTTTGGTGCATTTTTTTATAGTTGCTACCCAGTTTTTATAATTACATCCCATTTATAATTTCTTAAAGCCCATTTTCTTGTTAAGCCTAGTGCATCCCTCCTAGTAAAGATTTGCAGCCCAGCGGGGCGGAGAATAACAAGTTGACCCAGATATTGTGTACAACTGTCGGCCTAGTTGCATTGCTAATGTTCAAAAAAGGCTTGTGTACTACAGTACAACTTTACATGGCTACTCAGCCCACATTCAGTGATGCCGGAAAGGCCCAAACAAGCTTCTGTACAACTTTTTGAAGTCACTGAGCTCAATTAATAACTTAAGGAAAAAGTTAGAGTAAAGTGGAACCTAATTAAAAGTTGTCACGAGCGAAGAAATAATTCAACAGGTCCCACTTGTGCGTGTGTGTGTGTGTGAGAGAGAGAGACCCATCGGCCGATGCTCGTAAATACATCTTTCAACCATATCCATTGCTGATGCTCCGTAAAAACTTATATAGTTGACACAATCATATAGAACATCATAGCACAATGAACTTGCATACAAAAATTTCACGCAGGCGGCACAATCAGGGTGGAAGCAGTGGATCGCTACGGGTAGGGCTATGTTGAAACCAACGAACTCGTACATAACAGTTCATCGGCTTTATCATTGACGGGGAAATATCTTGAATGTTGTGCAAAGAAAACAGATAGACAACACAATAAGTTCTGGTAGTACATTAAGTTGACGTACAACCCTTTCTAAAAAAAAGTTTAGGTACAAAAATAGAACATGTCACCATCAAATGTTCTGGCACATCAGTGCTTCACACCCATAGCTCGGATTTAACTAGTATCTGACAAGATTCAGTGGTTACCTCAAATTAGATCACATCCAGGCAGCTAGCCCTACCTCTTCTCCCAAAGAGGCAGTGGCCTCCGCCGCGCGATGGAGTAGGCCCTGTGCCATCCATCGTTCCAAGCAACACGAGGAAAGTCTAACGTTGACTCCTGTAGTGGACGTCGTCAACGGACCCTGGCACCAGATGCGGCGGCAAGACTTCGATTGATGGATTGACCACTTCTTCGACATGCACGAACACGCGATACAGGTACATCCCTAACATGGTCCGCGACGGCCTTGGTGGCCATGAATAGTACAACCCTAGTTCCTGCACCGGTATCTCAACACCTATCACCTTCGGTATGGTGGATGGCTTCTTCACCCCATGCCATAACCGTCAGAGCCCAGCTGTCTGGAGGAACAAACATACTTAGGAGCTCACCTCCAAGGTCGTTGATAAGCTCATTCATGGACTCGCTGTTCCAAGCACATCGAGGCATGCCGTGGAAGGTAAGCCTTGTTAAAAACTCAAGCTCAGAGGGCACCGAGCCCCATCCTGGGTGCCACTGATCAAAGCTCACTAGCGCGCCATCGCAGAACAAACACCGGGAAGATTCGAGCACACGACTGCAGTCGAAAGTTGTCCGGAACCTGACGAAGAAATCTGTCGGTGGCAGACAGACTTCGACGAGCAAGTCACTTATTTGGATGTCGTGCGCAATGCCAAGAGCTTTGACAAGGTCGTCCGGCGAGACGGAGGCGACCGCCATTGATGGTTACCATCAACACTTTGCCAAAGAACTGGTCATCAAGCGCCACCATGCCACCGTTGAGCGACAACACGCAGCACCAAGGCGGGGCGGACCTCGGGATCTCGGCTCGGAGATCCGCGTTGACCGTGACATGATAGTGTGCTTGAGTACAGGGAGTACAGAGGGGATTTGGGAAGCTGGGTAGGAATCGAGATTCCAGAGGTGGGGGAGGGGCGGGAGACTGGGGATGAAAAGGTAGCATGAATTTCGAACACGCGCCAATATGTTCTCGGTGCACAAGCGCACGAAAACACCAGTGGCGCCCACATGTCGGCCTAAGAGTCCTTACTCCTTTATTTTTTTGAGAGCCCATCCTTTTTTAGGATCTTTTGAGAGCCCGGCCTAAGTCATAATTGACTCGTTTGGCATTGCGTTGCTACTCGGCTCATATTCAACGACACCTCACTGGCCCAAACTAGTGTACATCATCGAAAAGACATTGAGCTCAAATTATAACTTGAAAAAAGGAGATATACTCTTAACACAGGAGAATGGTGATGCCCTCATTTAGCCCACCAGCAGTTCGAGACAATAAACAGTTCAAAACAACGATATATACAACATTCAAACATTGACTAGTGACTACTACTGACATAAAAAACAAGACATGATAGTTCATAAGAAGTCTTGCTACACCACCAAAACGCACCCATGTGCAGCGCCGGACTCGTGATCCGCATTTAGAATGACATTCTAAATAGAGGCAACTATTACATAGTAAGAGTGACATAGGCGAGGATGACCAAATGACAAGGAATATGCATAACAAAAGAGAGAACTACCCATCCAGAACAAGCAGCAAAGACAACAAGTCATTCGAAGAGGGATGATCCAACACCATCCTAATTTGCAGCCCCGCTTCAACGACCAGTGATCTGGAGATGCGAGTACTCCACCCTTTCGATGCAACAACCCAATTACCTATCAACCTAAAGGCTTGAACCATATCACTGCCTGTTGGACTTGAGACATCCAAGGATCAAATTTAATCCAGATGCCTTTGTCATTCTCACCTTCTTTTGGTTGCATGTTGTATCATTGACAATCAGGGGAGTTTGCTCCTGAAGTCCTAGGGCTTGTCATGTAGACACAGTTTTCCATAGCAAACAGAGCCTCTCTTCCATCAAGGTCCTTTCCAATGGTGATCTCCTGGTTAATCGGATAATTGAGTCCGAGAAACAGAGAGTGTGAACCAAGGCTGTTTACCCGCCTCCAACTCAAAAATCCTGAAGGCCCCAACAAGCTGGTATCCTGCCCATAGACGTAACAACCACTGTCCGGATACTCACATATTTCATGGTGCTTGTACACAGTGGGGTTTTTGCAATATAAGTTTTCCAGCTCATGTGTGCAAATGATCACCAGTCTTTTGTTGTAGTCTGATCGAGCGAGGAACTAGTTGTGCTTCCCTGTTTTTGGCAAAGGCGGTGTGATTAAAAAGGGCAGTAACTGTAGGGACACTGCATCATATCAAAAAGGACAGGCATTGTTAATGTTAGATCAGCATTTTTCAGAGTATGAGTATGATAATGCAAGAAACAACATTGATATGTCCCTATTGGAACTAGGAGGAAAATACAGGGAAATGTATACTGGGTTCGAAAATATAGAAGTGCCATGCATGGTTATACTCATGTTATCTACAATCGATTCTTCACAGAAACTACCATGTCATGCATGTTATGTAATCATGTTACATCCTCACAAAAAATTCTTCAAGGAAACTAACAGACCATGCATTGTTATGTACTCATGTTCTGTGGGCAAATTTTTTGTGAGGATATTATTCTAGCCTTTGATTGCTGAAGGACGAATATAGGTATGTACACATAGTAAGCATTACAGGATTTCACTACTTACAAATACAGAGTTCTCCATATGCACATTTACTTCCCTAATGTATGGTTAGATTAAACCAACAGTGTGATGCATGTTTCTACATCATGAAAATGAGGAAATTAACATGGCCATTGATACACACTCATATTTAGTAGTATATAGATTACTATAAAACAAGGAGAATATCCATATCTTCCTAAACGTTTGATTATTCAAGGGTACAAATTGGTTGTAATGACATGGTCACGATCGCATGAATTAACTCATTCCAAATATAGCTGATTTACAGCGTCTCTAATACATTGCCATAGTTCTACTCAAATTCTGCTCAAACAGGGATATGCCAATCATCACAAAAAGTTCCAACAGTGTCATGGCGTTATCATTAACATCAGACGGAAAGAACTTACACGCGTCGTCCCAGCAATACATGGTGCCATCTGCTTTGTCGATCGCGTAGATGATGCCATTGTGTTCAATGGCATCACAGAAGTGTGTATCAGCTTTGACGATCCATTGCGAGGTGTCTCTAGCTAAAGAAGGCACCAACAGAAAGATAGGCGAGTTCGCGATCGAACAAGGCAATTAGCTTGAAGTCTGCGTAATTCGCATCTCGTGTGGGCACTTGGTAGATTACAATCTTCTACAAAACAAGGTGCGTCCAACTGACTTCATAATCTAGATGACTTGGACCACGATAGTAAAACCCTATATAATCTAACGTAGGAAGGATAATCTCATGGGAGGAGTGCAAGTTCACGAGCACCAACTTTTTCCGGCCTCGTCTGACGACAGCCATCCAGTGGGAGTTCATGCCGACCCAGTACATACCTGCCAAGAAGTTTCGTGCGATGGTGATCGGATCGAAGTCGAGGGAAATGATGTATGGCGACCCACTACATACCAGCAAAGAAGTTTCGGCTAAGGGAGGTCGGATTAAAGTCGAGGGGCATCATGTCGCCTCCCTATCATGGTGAGCAAATCTCGCAACACCAGATAGCAGCAAGCAGGGTGTCTTGAAAAGCTTAGGCCTCACTTCGACGATGGTCGTGTGCATATCCCTCGAGCATGCAGCCAGCCGCAGGGCGCTCAACATATCCATACACGAACAACAGAGGTTGAGGATGTCACTGGGGAGATTGCTCCAATCGCGGCTCATATGGATATTGTGCAGTTTGTGTTCATCCATGGTGGAGTTTGCAAGGTGGGGTTTTTGGGGGCTTGATTTACGGTGGAGAAGGCTCTCGATGCTGGAACGACTAGCGAGGGAATGGTGGTACTGGGGGAGGCGAGCGAGGCGAGGGTACGTGGGGGCACGGTGAGATGATGAAGAGCGACCTCAGGATCTTCGGCGAGGCAGAGATGGATATGGAGTGGTGCTAAGGGGAGAGGGAGACGAGGTGATGTTGGGTGGAACCCTAGCTGGCCAATCTTCCACGAAAGGAGTGCATCCCGCGATGAACACGAGGGGAAAACACGAGGGGAAACATGAGAGAATAGCTCAAACCAACAAGATTCGGTCACACATATGCTAGATCCTCGAAACACCAAAGAGATACAAGATCCACGATCAACAAGGGACAATACAAGTAGCACGTTCTTCTCCGTGAGGAGTTCTTGAGGTCTTCCCATTAGGGGTCTTGAAACCAAGGTGGATCTTTTCCGAAGAGGCGACGGTCTCTCTGGTGGAGTAGATCCGGATGGATGAGCGAGGCTCTATCTCACATATGAGCTATCACAATGCTAACACTAGAAAGAGGGAGGAGGAAGAGTATATATAGTCTAGGTGGGCGAAGGGGTACATGGGCCTCAGCCCTTTACTGTGCGCAGAAAGACGGGGCCGGATGTCTGGGCGTCGGGCCGGATGTCCGGGCCTTCGGGAGGAGCCGAATGTCAGTGCTGGGGGGGCGGATGTCCGAGCTGGCGGGGTCGGTCTTGAAGCTCTCTGGTTAGGCGGTGTCCGAATTTCTGGGGAGGAGGCCAGATGTCCGGTGGCTCGGGAAGAGCCGGATGTCCGGGCCCTGGGCCGGATGTCCGGGCTGACTTGGCCGATTCGGTTGCTCTCTGGATAGGAGGGATCGGATTTTCGGGCGTTGGGCCGAATGTCTGGGCTTGGCCGGATGTCCGGGTTGAGGCCGGATGTCTGGGGCCTATAGGTACTTGGCGGATGGACGGCTACTGTGGTTGATGCTCCAGGGGCCGGATGTCCGGGGCTTGGGGCCGGATGTCCGAGTCCTGGAGACTTCTCTGGTTCCTTCCATCGTTCCTCTTCGTCCATGAACTTGGGGAGTTGTTCGTCTTCATGTGCATCTTCCAGAGGAGCTTCTTGGTACCTAATCATGCACAACATCCCGGACTTAGGTAGTAGCCATGTCTCGAGTGGATCATATGGAATATCACTAAGGAAGGAAGTCACCTCGGTCTCGAGAGCTCTAGCTCGTGCTCGTGTCATAGGTCCTCTTGGCACTTGGTGAGGCAATGATAGGTCCATGGGGATGACCATAGGATGCTCCGCATCATCTCCCCTCCCTTGGGAAAGATCCGACCTCGGATCGAAATCTTCATCACCATGGTAGGGAGAGATATCTTTGACATTGAAGATGTCGCTCACGGAGTACTTGTCGCGTGGGATGTCGATCTTGTAGGCGTTGTTGTTATAGCGTTCAAGCACCTTGAAGGGTCCATTGGCTCGTGGGAGAAGTTTGTACTTGCATTCATTGGGGAAGCAGTCCTTGCGAAGGTGTAGCCACACAAGATCTCCAATGTTGAATATCATGGGTTGGTTGTTGACGTTGAGCTTGGTCGCGAATCGTTGTACTTGGCACTCGACGATGTGTCTTGTATCTTCATGCAACTTCTTGAGGTAGCTCGCTCGAGCACTCGCATCCATGTTGATGCGCTCTTGTAGTGGTAGAGGAAGAATGTCCAATGGGGACAACAGGTTGAAACCATAGACGACCTCGAAGGGGGACTTGCCTGTAGTCGAATGTCTTGTGCGGTTGTATGCGTACTCGGCGCTGGGTAGGCACTCCTCCCACTCCTTGATGTTCTTCTTGATCAACACGCATAGGAGAGTGGAGAGCGTACGGTTGGTCACCTGCGGTTGGCCGCCGGTTTGTGGATGGTATGCCGAAGAGAACAATAGCTTGATTCCAAGATTTGCGCATAAATTTTTCCAAAAGTAACTCAAGAACTTGACATCGCGGTCTGAGACAATCGTCTTTGGCACTCCATGTAGGCGCAAGATTTCCCTACAAAAAAGATTTGCAACATGTGAAGCATCATCTATCTTGTTGCATGGTATGAAATGTGCCATCTTAGAGAATCGGTCCACAACAACAAGCATAGAATCTTTGTCGTTTCGAGTTCTAGGCAAACCAAGCACAAAATCCATACTAATATCTTCCCATGGGTGATATGGAATTGGAAGGGGCATATAAAGGCCATGAGATTGAGCTTTAGACTTAGCTTTGCGACATGTAGAGCATCGGTTGGTGAAGCGTGAGACGCCGCGGAACATCTTGGGCAAAAAATAGTTCTTGGAGAGCGTAGGAAATGTCTTGTCGCGTCCAAAGTGTCCCATTAGTCCTCCTCCATGAGATTCTTACAGAAGTAACAAACAAATAGAAGACTCGGGAATGCATAGTTTGTTAGCTCTCATAAGATAATCATCTTTGATGTAATAGTGTTCCCAAGATGTATGCGTCAAACGTTTGGCATAAGGGATAGCTAAAGTAGGATCATGCACATACAAGTCTTTAATGTGCTCAAAACCAATGACATTCAATTCAAGTTTGGTGACAAGCATGCATATGCGGGAAAGAGCATCCGCCACAACATTTTCCTTACCTTTGATGTATTTGATGACATAAGGAAATTACTCGATGAACTCACTTAGCATGACGCTTGTTCAACTTAGTTTGACCATTAATATATTTAAGCATTTCATGGTCGGTATGGATGAAAAATTCATGAGGGTGAAGATAATGTTCCCATTCATGCAAAACTCGCACTAAAGCATATAGCTCTTTGTCATAGATGGGATAATTGAGTTGCGCTCCAGGAAGTTTTTCGCTAAAGTAAGCAATTGGGCGCTTCTCTTGCGTTAACACACCTCCTATGCTATTACCACTAGCATCACAATGAATTTCAAAAGGTTTGTCAAAGTTGGGTAATGCAAGCACGGGAGCATGAGTAAGCAAATTCTTAAGCTCATTAAATGCGCTATCTTGAGATGGTCCCCAAACAAAGGTTGCATTCTTCTTGCTCAAAGCATGTAAAGGAGACGCAATGGTGCTAAAATTCTTAACAAATTTACGGTCGAAACCGGCGAAACCAAGGAAGCTACGCACTTGTTGCAAGTTGGTTGGTTGGGGCCAAGTTTTAATAGCATTGATCTTAGATTCATCAACATGAACACCCTTAGAAGACACAACAAAACCCAAGAAAACAAGCTTATCAACACCGAAAAGGCATTTGTCCATATTAGCATAAAGTCGCTCTTTCCTAAGGGTTTGCAACATGGTTCTAAGATGGGTGACATGATCTTCGAAAGACTTGCTAAACACAAGAATATCGTCAAAATAGACCACAACAAATACGCCAATATAGGGACGAAGAACAAAATGCATGACTCTCATGAAAGTACTGGGTGCTTCGGATAAACCCATTGGCATAACAAGCCATTCATATAAGCCAAATTTAGTCTTAAATGCGGTTTTCCATTCATCACCTTCTTGGATGCGTATTTGATAGTAGCCACTTTTAAGATCAATTTTAGAGAAAATGGTGGCTCCGCTAAGCTCATCTAGCATATCATCTAGGCGTGGAATGGGGTAACCATAACGCGCGGTAATAGCATTGATAGGACAATGTCGGCGTTCTGGGAACGGGGGTACCCAGACTTGCTCGCTGCTGCTGGGCGTGGCTCAAGGGGTGGCCCAAGACGGCCCATCTTCATCGGCACAAGCTCAAGACCTCGCGAGGGGCCAAGCCTCACGGGCGGACGATAGAAAGCTTCCTCAGGCACGGCCTCGTCAGGCTGGCTCGCGAGGAGGCGAGAGATCAAGGCGGGGTACCTCACGAGGTGCCCATGGCGCAAACCATTTCGACCAAGGGCGCCAGGTGGTGCCAGCCAGCAGATGTCCTCATTTCCTCTTTGGTGCAAAGGGGGCAAGCGCAGCGAGAGCATCAAGAAAAGGCACCCGTTTGATGCAACAAGACCAAGACCGTCTGGCACGGCGGGAAGGAAGTCATCGTGGAGCCCAAGCCGGCGTCACCACGAGCCTTTGACAAAGCGAGGACCAACTTTAGTCGGGATAAGTGTACTAGATGTTCCCCTTCAAAATGGCCAATTGTTGGCGCCCTTCCCGCTCAATATTTGGAAAGAGGCCGGGGCCTTTGCCTATAAATAGGACTAGCCACCCACAGGGTAGGGGATCCGGAATCTTGAGCAGAGCTAGAGATCAAGCAATCTAGAGAGAGAGAGAGAGAGCGATCGAACTCCCCTAGCAGTTCATCGCACCAGCCAAGAATGACCCTCATGAGGCTGTTCTTCCTTGTACTTATTCATTATCAGCCCAAGAGGCAATCCACCACACCACACACTGGAGTAGGGTGTTACACCACAATGGTGGCCCGAACCAGTATAAACCTTGTGTCTCTTGTGTTGTTCCTTTGGTAGTTTAGATCCTAGCGAGGCGACGAGGTGCAGGTAGGTAGGGGGCGAGATCTCTGTGTGCACCCCAGAGTTCGAACCTAGAGGGTCTGCCGGAACCCAAAATCCAACGGACAACAATCGGAACACATGTGATATGTACCATATTTCTTGGGAACAAGGATTACCGGGACGACACAAGGGCTCAAACTTTCTCGTACATGGCCGTTGTCGATGAGTTGTTGTACTTGCCATTGGATCTCCTTTGTTTCCTCGGGGTTGACGCGGTAGGGAGCCTAGTTAGGAAGGGGTGCTCCGGGGATGAGGTCAATTCGCTGTTCGATGCCTCGTAGTGGAGGTAGACCCGGAGGTAGCTCATCAGAGAAAACATCTTGGAATTCCTACAATAGAGAAGATAACACTAAAGGTAGATTGTGAGAGGTGTTAGCTTTTGGTGCCTCGTCCTTGCACAGAAGGACATACTGCATGACACTTGATGGGTTCTCACACACTTCTCTCATCTCACTTTTGCCAGCAAATAGGACTAGATTCTTCTTGGCGCTCATCATGGAGGCACTCAATTTGGGCTTGTGGAGCTCACTCTCTTTTGGGTGGTTCGCTCTCTAACCTTTCTCTCCACGATAGGTGGCTTGCTTGTCGGCGATCACTTGGCTTGGAGACATAGGTCGTAGGACGTACTCCTTTCCTTTCATCTTGAAGCTATAGTGATTTGTACGCCCGTTGTGGATGACGCCTCGGTCAAATTGCCATGGCCGTCCAAGAAGGAGGTGGCAAACAGACATCGGAACGACATCACACTCCAAAGTGTCTTCGTAAGCTCCGATCTTGAAGGAAACTTGTACCATATGCTCGACTTGGATAGTGCTGGAGTCGCTTAGCCATTGGACTTTGTAAGGATGCGGGTGCTTCATCTTGACCAATTGGAGCTTGGAGCAAAGTTCTTCACTTGCCAAGTTATGACAACTACCTCCATCGATGATGACCTTGACGGACCTTCCATTGATGTCGGCCTTGGTATCGAAGATATGGCATCTTTGGTCTTCTCCTTGTTGATGTTGAAGTGTCAAGACCTTGGAGACAACAAGAGCGGGGCTCGGATCCTCGTCACAAAAGACTTGATCATCTTCATCCTCGTTCACTTGTCGGTGCATGGCAACATTCTCAAGGGCTTCAATTTCTCCTTCACTCATGGAGTCGTATGTACCATCATCGTTGAAGATCATGGTGCGCTTGTTGGTACACTCAAAGTACTTGTGGCCTCGGCCGCCACATGTGAAGCATTTGAAGGAACTTGTCTTGATGGTCTCATCGGTTGGAGTAGATGATGATGAAGCTCTCGGCTTGAAGTTGCTTGTAGTAGGAGGACGACTTAAGGTTGTCAAAGTTTTCTTGTAACTTTACTTGTCGCCGTTGCTTGTAGATGGCTTGGTTGAGGTAGAAGGTCTTGGAGTCGTTGAAGCTTGGTTGTTGGAGAAGCCGTAGCTCTTGGAAGAGTACTTGGCATACTTGAAGTCATCTTGCACTTGCCGTTCCGCCTTGGTAGCTTGATGCACTAGCTCGATGAGGTTCGAGTATGGTTGGAAGTCGGCGATCTTCTTGATAGGGTGATTGAATACATTCAAAAAACGTGTCATAGTTTGTTCGTCATCTTTCGTGACATTGGCTCTTATCATGGCAATCTCCATTTCCTTGTAGTACTCTTCAATGCTCTTGGTTCCTTGCTCTAGGAGTTGGAGTTTCTTCAAGAGGTCGCGGTTGTAGTAGGTTGGCATGAAACGTGCTCTCATGGCATCCTTCATTTGCGCCCAGGTTGTGATGGGTGGTTCATCTCTAGCTTCTCGGTGCTCAGTGACTTGTTCCAACCAAATGAGGATGTAGTCTTGGTACTCAAGGGATGCCATCGCGATCTTCTTCTCTTCCTCATAGTTGTGCAAGCGGAAGATTTTGTAAACCTTCAATGCCCATGATAGGTACACTTCGGGATCATTGCTTCCAGAAAACTTGGGCATGGTGAACTTTAGCTTGTCGTAGCGTTGCTCTTCATTGTGTTGGGGTTGAGGGTGATGACGTCCTTGACGAGGAGGATTATCTCCCTCAACTTGCTCTTGTCGTGGAGGATTTCCATTGTCTTCTTGCTCTTGGTGAACTTGAGGTTCTTGTCGAGCTTGTTGTCGAGCTTGTGGAGGAGCTTGAGGAACTTGCTGATGCACGCGAGCTTGATATATTCGTTCTTGAACTTCCTCGCGAAGCGCTTCTTGTTGTTCACGAGTTTGCCGATTGCGCGTGGCTACGGCTCGACTTGAATCTCGGAGGGCACGTTGCGCCTCAAGTGCTTGAGCTTCACGTTGTTGTTGTTCTTGACGTTGTGCCTCTGCATCTTGTGCATCTTGGTGTTGTCGCGCTCGCTATTCCTCTTCTTGTTGGCGTTGGTGTTGGCGTTGTCGTTCTTGTGCTTGCGCAAAGGTAGCTTGGTTTTGACGGCGTCGATGTTCTTGCATGCAAAGTTGCTCTTGAGAGTTGTTGTCGTGTAGAGGATTGCAGTTTGCTAGACGGTCTTGGCGCGCGGCTCGTCGATGAGTGTTGGATGTTGGGGGTACTTGAACCGGAGGTAGTGTTGTCGGAGTGTCAACTCGAGCGGCCCCATCTTGAGTAGGACGAAGAGGTAGACGAGCGGTTGATCAACAAGGCACAAATCTCGTCCATTCTTGCATTGCTCTCTTGTTTTTGTTCACCGAGCTTGTTGTCGAAGTAGTCTCCTGTACGTTGCTCGGAGAGTCGCTAGTACGTGGGGAGGTGGTCGATGCGGTCGCTCATTGCTTGTTGTTCTTGACGCAAAGCTCGTTGTACACCAAAGAGGTGGCTCTTGGTGACGTAGGAAGACATATCGTCGTCTTGCTCAATGAAGAGTGGTTGGTAGAAGAACTTGGTGTAACGCCCCGAGACCGACGCTCTAGAAGACTTCCAGCTATTCCGAGTTTCGCCGTGTGTTTCTTCTGTGCTTGCTCTTTTATTTTTGCATTGCATCATGTCATCATGCCATCATGTCATTAACCTTTGCATCTCAACTCAACTAATAAATTGCATAGATGGTTGATCTATTTAAATCGAGGGAAGGGTGACTTCTCTTTATAACATATCGTCCCAATATTAGGGAGCTATATTAAATATTTCTTTAATTTGGAAATCACCATAACACACTTGCAAATTATCCCAATACCTTTGTTATCTTAATTCTTGGTTTCCAACCTTGCCATATATTCTTTCATCATATTCCGGAGCTCCACCAAAAATCCGAACATTTTTGGACCTTCCCAACCCTCACTTCCTATTCAAATCATTTGTATTTAAATCAAATGAGTTTGAATTTAAATCTTTCAATCATGGCTTTTTCTATTTTCTTGGAACAAGCACATTCTTGTGGGTCCGGGAAAATTATCCGCGTGTCCAATTTATTCCCCAACACCTCCTTTCTTCTCCTTTTCTTCTTTGTTATTTTCTGTTTCTAGAGAATAAGAGAGAGGGAGAAGAGAGCCCAGCAGCCTAGCCAGGCAGGCCCATCAGCGCCGAGGCCCAGCCGCCTCTATAACCCTAGCCCCGATCCCCTCCTCATCTCTTACTCGACCCCCTCTCTCTCTCGTTCCCCTGCTCGCGCCGCCAGAGAGGAGCAGAGCCCCGCTCCTCCCGATCCACCTCGCGCGCGACCCCGCCTCCAGCGTCCCTCGCGCCGCCACCTGCTCGCTCGGCCCTCTCCATCCTCATCTCGATCGGGAGAGGCTCCCGAGCCGCCGCCCAAATCCATCGTCCCCGACCCCATGACCGCCTCCCCATCATCATCTCCGGCAAGAGACCGTCGCCAAGCTCGACGTAGCTCTCCTGCACCTCCGCCGTTCGCCTCCTACAGCCCGAGCGCCTCGACTTAGCGCCGCCCCGCCATGGATGCCGCCATGGACGCCGACCTCCTCCGCATCACCCCTGCCTCGACCCTGCTTCGCCTCTGCACCGCGCCGCCCGGTCGACCCGCTGCGTCCTCGTGTCTCCCTTCCTTGTCCCGCACCCGAGCCGTCCCCGTGCTGCCGCTGACCACCACCATCGCCTCCTTGCTGCTGGCCACCCGAGGCCCTTGTGTTGCTTCGTTTCGGGTCATCAAGACCAACAAGTTCGCATACACGGCCTCTACGTTGAACGACTGAGACGTCCCCGAATGCATCCAAATCATGTAGACCCAAGACCGCCAAGTGTACCTCTACCGCCGTTGTGGGATTCGCCAAGTACCAGGATGACGACGACTCGTCAAGTTCGTCTACATGCGTGTACCACTACCGTCGGGGAGGACCCATGCAGCGCAAGCACCAAGTTCCACTACCGTCGCCCTCGGAGACATCGGATTCGTCAAGTTCCTCTTCAAAACATGAACCACTACTTCCATGACGACGTGTGTACCACTACCGTCGACCTCGAAGACCCCGTGGACGTCAAGTTCCTTGACGTGACCCCGAACATCTACGGTGTGTACAACTCTGAACGTGTACGACTACTTCCCCTACGTCCCGTGAACGACTACTTCCCTCGACGATTTTGAACCACCCCGAAATGCACGCTTCGAAGGTATAACCGCCGAGAACGACCGCCGTGGACCTAATGCTTGTGTGTTGCATGAGATGCTCGATTTTTGCACCGTGATCGAATTGTCTTTGCACGTTCCTCGTTTACCATGCCACCGTCATGTGGGACACCCGGTATCTGGGACCACTCCCCATCCCTTGCATGTTGCGCACATCCGCACACTTGCTCTTTTGCACCGGTATCTCATTGAGTTGTCGGATCATCGGAATGTTGCCGTGGCACCATTTCTGTTGTCGTTGTCGTGGCATCCCTTTCGTTCCGCCATGGTGACCAAATGCTTCATAACATGCTCACGTCAACATTTTCATAAAAATTGCATAAACCTTGATTATGTCATCCGCATCATGTTAACAACATTTAAATGGTTAAAACTGTGTTTGCTTTAAATTGCTAAATTACATATGGGGATTTTTCTGGAATTGTTGTTTGTTATTTCCGGCCTCACTTAAACTTGCCTAAATAGTTAGTTTAGTTATGCTTCATCTCTTGCCATGTTTAATAACATTTAATATTGTTGAGTACCTAAACGAGATTAAAATAAATAGTTGATGTGGTGTTTCGTCAATATGCAACTCGTTGCATATTGGGCTCCATTTAACTTGTAGTTTTGTTTGTGCATATTGCCATGCCATGCTATTTAAACCGGACATGCATCATACTTGATTGTGCATCATGCCATGTTTGTGCTTGTTGGTTTACCATGTTGTTTGTTTGTTTCCGGGTTGCTTCTCTCGTTAGCTTCAGTTTCGTTCCGGAGTTGTGAGGATTCGTTCGACTTCGTCCGTTTGTTTTCTTCATGGACTCGTTCTTCTTCCTTGCGGGATTTCAGGCAAGATGACCATACCCTCAAAATCACTTCTATCTTTGCTTGCTAGTTGCTCGCTCTTTTGCTATGCCTATGCTACGACACCTACCACTTGCTATATCATGCCTCCTATGTTGCCATGTCAATCCTCTAACCCACCTTTCCTAGCAAACCGTTGTTTGGCTATGTTGCCGCTTTGCTCAGCCCCTCTTATAGCGTTGCTAGTTGCAGGTGAAGTCGAAGATTGCTCCATGTTGGAACATGTTTATGTTGGGATATCACAATATCTCTTATTTAATTAATGCATCTATATACCTGGTAAAGGGTGGAAGGCTCGGCCTTATGCCTGATGTTTTGTTCCACTCTTGCCGCCCTAGTTTCCGTCATACCGGTGTTATGTTCCTTGATTTTGCGTTCCTTACACGGTTGGGTGATTTATGGGACCCCCTTGACAGTTCGCTTTGAATAAAACTCCTCCAGCAAGGCCCAACCTTGGTTTTAACATTTGCCACCTAAGCCTTTTTCCCTTGGGTTCTGCAGACTCAAGGGTCATCTTCATTAGCCCCGGGCGGTGCTCGTCCGAGTGTTGGTCCAAACTAGAGCACCGTGCGGGACCATTCCTTGGCAACTTGGATTACGTCGGCACCTGTACGCTTCGCTTATACGGTGTGCCCTGAGAACGAGATATGTGCAGCTCCTATCGGGATTTGTTGGCACAGCGGGTGGTCTTGCTGGTCTTGTTTTACCATTGTCGAAATGTCTTGTAAACCGGGATTCCGAGACTGATCGGGTCTTCCCGGGAGAAGGAATATCCTTCATTGACCGTGAGAGCTTATAATGGGCTAAGTTGGGACACCCTGCAGGTATTATCTTTCGAAAGCCGTGCTCATGGTTATGAGGCAGATGGGAATTTGTTAATGTCGGTTGTAGAAAACCCGAAGTTGATCTTAATTAAAATACATCAACCGCGTGTGTAACCGCAATGGTCTCTTCTCGGCGGAGTCCGGGAAGTGAACACGGTGTTGGAGTTATGCTTGACGTAGGTTGTTCTGGGATCACTTCTTGATCATAGTTGTTCGACCGTGCTTTTGCCTCCTCTTCTCGCTCTCTTTTGCGTATGGTAGCCACCACACATGCTAGTCGCTTGCTGCAGCTCCACCTCATACCTTTACCCTTCCCATAAGCTTAGATAGTCTTGATCTCGCGGGTGTGGGATTGCTGAGTCCCCGTGACTCACAGATACTTCCAAAACCAGTTTGCAGGTGTCGATGAAACCGTGCAGGTGACGCATCGAAGCTCAATGAGGAGCTCGATGAAGATCTTGTTCATTGTGTTGTTTCGTTTCAGTTGATCAGTAGTGGAGCCCAGCTGGGACGATCGGGGATCTGTGTAGCATTTGGGGTAGTCTTCCTTTATTTTGGTTCCGTAGTCGGACCTTGATTGTATCTGTATGATGTAATGCTTTACTCATGTATTGCGTGAAGTGGCGATTGTAAGCCAACTATGTATCTCTTTCCCTTATGAATTACATGGGTTGTGTGAAGATTACCTCGCTTGCGACATTGCTTTCTATGCGGTTATGCCTCTAAGTCGTGCTTCGACACATGGGAGATATAGCCGCATCGATGGCGTTTCAAGTTGGTAATCAGAGCCATCCCCAACTTAGGAGCCCCCTGCTTGATCGAATCGCTGGCGTTGTCTAGTCTAGAAAAAATGTTTTGAGTCTTAGGATTATATATATCGGAGAGTAGGATTCTTTTTACTCCTCAGTCCCTTCGTCGCTCTGGTGAGGCCCCCTGACGTAGAAGTTTTGACTCTACTCTCCTCAAATTTCACTAAAAAAAAATTAGGATCACGCGGGTATCTTGTAATCGTTCCGATGATTTTGTGACGAGAACATTGTTCTTGGTGCCTCCTGACATTTAGGGGTTGTGGCAGTGTCCCGGGGAGTTGAGGTCCGAGTTGTTGTCGTCACAATTTTATCGTTGCAGTTCTGGAATACCTGAGTTTTGCCGACATCGAAAATCTCTTTTATGCAGTTGTTGGTGAGATAACCTCGATAACCCAGTACTGGGGCGAGCTCGAGAGTATTGACATAACTCGTATAACAGATGCTTTTCGAAGGTTGAGGTAAACGATTTCCGAAGGTTTCTTGGTTATGTGTTGAAGGATGGATACAACTGGATCTAGGTATTGTTAGTTTGGGTGATATATTTTGTGTCCCCTGTATCCCCAACACCTGATTGCATAACCAGAAATTTTCGGGAGTTTATAAGTGGGAATTCAAGTATCTCGTAGGATATCTTTCCAACAGACACATGATACGATATGGGATCTATCATATGTTTGTTTCCGGCTTATTCTGCAAGCCACTCCTTTGTTTTGTTTTAAGTTGTGGTATTCGAGTTGCTTCAATGTCAAGTGTTGATTCCATACCTTTCCTAAATGGTGTTCTCATATTTCTATGTGAATACTAATCCTTCTTGATCATCGAGTTTGTCATCTCAATTTCTTCTCACCGGTGCGCTTCTCTTCAGGATGATCCCATCATTCTCCCCATTCGCGAGATCAATTCTCAGTTCTTTGCAACGGTGCTTGCTTCATCCGTCCCAATTTGTCTTTGTTTTCCCCACCCTCCCACCCTTTTCGTCAAGGACTCATATATCCCTAACCAAGTACCCATTTTATTGCTGTGAAGTCTCTTCATTCTTTTCCTCAATGCTCTTATCCGGTGATTCTCATGAAGATGCTAAAGGAAGCTTTGAGTTTATTATTCTTCGTTCTTTTCTTCTCCGGTGGACTCAAGTCAAGTTTTCGATGTTGATCATATTCCCTTCCTCGTTTCAAATGTTTTCTCATGCCGGTGCACCTCTTAATTTTTCACTTCTTGTTATTCATTTGTTTCCGGAGTGCTAAAGATTATCTCAGAAGATTCGTGTTTTCATTCCTAATCCGTGCAAGATTTCTCAAAGTTGTTATCCCTTTTGAGCCATTTAATTCAACCGGTGCAATCTCTCTTTTCAAACAATCGTTCAACGGTGGTTCTTTTGAGTGGGCCCTAACCCACGTTTTTCGATATCTTACGACTCTTCTAATTTTTCCGGAGCTTCTAAAATTCTTTTCTGAGTTTGACGTAAGAATGGGTTTTCATCAGTCATGGCTTTCTCCAAGATCTTTCAAATTCTTTTCATCGTTGGTTCAACCTTTCTAATTTTCATTCCGGGGTGCCTCAACAATTCATGGTGGTGTTTCTCGTCGTCATTCTCGAATTTTGAAGACCGAAGAAGAGTTTCTCTTTAATCTTGCTCCATTCTCTTCAAGATTCATGGTTCTAGCTTCGTGCCATCCTCATAATTGTTTTGATTGTGAGAATTCTTTTCACCCATCCGGAGCAATTCATGAGTCTTTTCAGTTTGATTCTTCTGAGCCCATCATCTCAGAATTATTCATTCCAGCTTTTAGCTCTTGTTCCCCAAATCTTACCGGTGCATCATTCAAGTATTCACTATTCAGTTCATGATCTCTCCGTTCTCATGTATCTAAATCCCCTCAAGTATCTTCGTTCATTTTCTAATTCTTCCCAGGGTTTCGCTATCTTTTCTTTGTTTGTTTTTTTAATTCTTACGGTTGTTTGTTCAAGATTCCCCTCCCTATCTTCTCATATTAATTTATTTGTTGTTTCAGTCCTACCGGTGGTTCAATGAAGACCTTCTCAAGTTTACGCTATATCTATCTTAATCCTTTCTACGAGAAATAAGTACTATGCCAAATCCGTTGCTTGTCATCAATTTATATTGGTGAAGGATACGCATAACATAATTTTATTATTGGTTCATCCAAGTGATCTAGTTTCTTCTTTCCAGAGTTGTTCATCATGTCACAATTCTCGGTTCGAGTTGCTTCATCTTTTCTTTTCCGGAGTTCAAAGTTTTCTCATTATATCATCGCGAAGCTCCATCTAGTCATCGCAAGGTTTCACTTTGTGTTTTTCAACTTCTCTTTCTTTCTATCATCCTTTTATTACCGGAGTTCATCATGGAGGCTCTACATGGTGGTTCATCAAGGATTCTTTTCATTCTTCAATTGTTCTTCAAGATTTCTCTCGAAGTTATGACCCGCCAAGCTATACTCAAAAATAAACATGGTGCTCAACACATGTTTTGTTTTGAGGAGCTCAAGTATTCTTCATCTTGCATTCCAAAGTGCAATTCTCTCTATCTTATCTTTTGAGATGGTGTTATGTCATTCTTGATAATTTCCCTTTGCGTTTCATGATTCACAGATTTTCGAGAGTGACATATTTAAATCCATCATTTTATCTTTGTTCAAGAGATCTTTTCAACCATCAATCTCTTCGTTGGAGTTATCTTGTGTCATATTGCACCTAAAGTCTTCCCTAAGGAATGTTAATATTGTGGTGTTCATCAATGACCCAAGTTATCTCTCCATCATCTTGGTGGAAGAAATTTTTCATCTCGTTGGTGTTATCAATTATATTATTTGTTTCCATAGTGGCAGTATTTCGCCTAAATTTTGAGAAGTTTTCCATAAGCCCACTACAAGCTTGTTCTTTTCGTTGTTGGTTTTCCAACAATTCCATTCTAACCTTCTTGGAAGGGTGCTTTCCAAGCTCATTTGTGGTAGAAGTTGGCATTTTCTTCTCCGTTCTTTTCTTCCCAACAATCTAGCTTCTATTCTTTCGTTCCGGAGGCATTGTGATGTTACTCTCTTCGACACATCATCTCATTTTGTAAATATCATGTTCTTTTCCTTGCTTATCCGTTTAACAGGAGTGTTATGTCCTTTGCTCAAGTTCTTTCATATATCAAGTTTTGTCTCTCTTTTCAACCTAAGTGTTGTCTGAAATCCTTCTTACCCCTTGTGCCATTCTTTCAATAGTTCCGGAGGCAGTGTGTTGTTGATTTCATCAAGTATCATCCCATCTTCTCAAGTTCATGTTCAATTCCTTCCATTTACAGTCGGAGTGCTGTCCAAATTATATAATTCTTATTCCTTCTCTATCTTGTTTTAACCGGAGGGTTCTGTCTATCATTCCTCTTCTAACCGGAGTCTCATCCAAGTGCTTTCATTTTGCCAAGCTCATATTCTTTATCTTCCATCTCCAACCGGAGTGTTGTCGTAATTGATCCTTATCGTTCCTTGTACACCTCGTTTCTACCGGAGTGCTTGCATGTACTTCTTGTCCATTGCAACCCTTTTTCTTATGTCTTTTAACCTACAAGGTTCTAGTAATGTTCCTTGTTCCTCTTTTCTAACAGAGTGTTTTCAACTTTGTTCATCTTCGTTGTATTCTTTCGTTCAATTTGTTCAACCTCTCAAGGTTCGTGGTTTCACTCGTTTGCCAAAGAAGCAACTTAGTTTTACCTCCTCTCTTGCTCTTCCGCTTCCCTCCGGTGCCATCCTAGATCTCGGGACGAGATCCTCTTGTAGTGGTGGAGTGTTGTAACGCCCCGAGACCGACGCTCTAGAAGACTTCCAGCTATTCCGAGTTTCGCCATGTGTTTCTTTTGTGCTTGCTCTTTTATTTTTGCATTACATCATGTCATCATGCCATCATGTTATTAACCTTTGCATCTCAACTCAACTAATAAATTGCATAGATGGTTGATCTATTTAAATCGAGGGAAGGGTGACTTCTCTTTATAACATATCGTCCCAATATTATGGAGCTATATTAAATATTTCTTTAATTTGGAAATCACCATAACACACTTGCAAATTATCCCAATACCTTTGTTATCTTAATTCTTGGTTTTCCAACCTTGCCATATATTCTTTCATCATATTCCGGAGCTCCACCAAAAATCCAAACATTTTTGGACCTTCCCAACCCTCACTTCCTATTCAAATCATTTGTATTTAAATCAAATGAGTTTGAATTTAAATCTTTCAATCATGGCTTTTTCTATTTTCTCGGAACAAGCACATTCTTGTGGGTCCGGGAAAATTATCCACGTGTCCAATTTCTTCCCCAACACCTCCTTTCTTCTCCTTTTCTTCTTTGTTATTTTCTGTTTCTAGAGAATAAGAGAGAGGGCGAAGAGAGCCCAGCAGCCTAGCCGGGCAGGCCCATCTGCGCCTAGGCCCAGCCGCCTCTATAACCCTAGCCCCGATCCCCTCCCCATCTCTTACTCGACCCCCTCTCTCTCGTTCCCCTGCTCGTGCCGCCAGAGAGGAGAAGAGCCCCGCTCCTCCCGATCCACCTCGCGCGCGACCCCGCCGCCAGCGTCCCTCGCGCCGCCACCTGCTCGCTCGGCCCTCTCCATCCTTGTCTCGATCGGGAGAGGCTCCCGAGCCGCCGCCGCCCGAATCCATCGTCCCCGACCCCATGACCGCCTCCCCATCATCATCTCCGGCAAGAGGCCATCGCCAAGCTCGACGTCGCTCTCCTGCACCTCCGGCGTTCGCCTCCTGTAGCCCGAGCGCCTCGACTCAGCGCCGCCCCGCCATGGATGCCGCCATGGACGCCGAGCTCCTCCGCATCACCCCTGCCTCGACCCTGCTTCGCCTCTGCACCGCGCCGCCCGTCGACCAGCTGCGTCCTCGCGTCTCCCTTCCTCGTCCCTTTTCGAAACCGTCCCGTCTGCCGCTGACCACCACCATCGCCTCCTTGCTGCTGCCACCCGAGGCCCTTGTGTTGCCGTTTGGTCATCAAGACCAACAAGTTCGCCTACACGGCCTCTACGTTGAACGACTGAGACGTTCCCGAATGCATCTAAATCATGTAGACCCAAGACCGCCAGGTGTACCTCTACCGCCGCTGTGGGATTTGCCAAGTACCAGGATGACGATGACTCGTCAAGTTCGTCTACATGCGTGTACCACTACCGTCGCCGAGGACCCATGCTTCGCAAGCACCAAGTTCCACTACCGTCGCCCTCAGAGACATCGGATTCTTCAAGTTCCTCTTCAAAACGTGAACCACTACTTCCACGACGACGTGTGTACCACTACCGTCGACCTCGAAGACCCCGTGGACGTCAAGTTCCTTGACGTGACCCCGAACATCTACGGAGTGTGTACAACTATGAAACGTGTACGACTACTTCCCCTACATCCCGTGTACGACTACTTCCCTCGACGATTTTGAACCGCCCCAAAATGCACGCTTCGAAGGTATAACCGCCGAGAACGACCGCCGTGGACCGAATGCTTGTGTGTTGCATGAGATGCTCGAGTTTTGCACCGTGATCGAATTGTCTTTGCACGTTCCTCGTTTGCCATGCCACCGTCATGTGGGACACCCGGTATCTGGGACCACTCCCCATCTCTTGCATGTTGCGCACATCCGCACACTTGCTCTTTTGCACCGGTATCTCATTGAGTTGTCGAATCATCGGAATGTTGCCGTGGCACCATTTCCTCTGTCGTTTCCGTGGCATCCCTTTTGTTCCGCCATGGTGACCAAATGCTTCATAACATGTTCATGTCAACATTTTCATAAAAATTGCATAAACCTTGATTATGTCATCCACATCATGTTAACAACATTTAAATGGTTAAAAATGTGTTTGCTTTAAATTGCTAAATTACATATGGGGATTTTTCTGGAATTGTTGTTTGTTATTTCCGGCCTCACTTAAGCTTGCCTAAATAGTTAGTTTAATTATGCTTCATCTCTTGCCATGTTTAATAACATTTAATATTATTGAGTACCTAAACGAGATTAAACTAAATAGTTGATGTGGTGTTTCGTCAATATGCAACTCGTTGCATATTGGGCTCCATTTAACTTGTAGTTTTGTTTGTGCATATTGCCATGCCATGCTATTTAAACCGGACATGCATCATACTTGATTGTGCATCATGCCATGTTTGTGCTTGTTGGTTTACCATGTTGTTTGTTTGTTTCCGGGTTGCTTCTCTCGTTAGCTTCGGTTTCGTTCCGGAGTTGTGAGGATTCGTTCAACTTCGTCCGTTTGTTTTCTTCATGGACTCGTTCTTCTTCCTTGCGGGATTTCAGGCAAGATGACCATACCCTCGAAATCACTTCTATCTTTGCTTGCTAGTTGCTCGCTCTTTTGCTATGCCTATGCTATGACGCCTACCACTTGCTATATCATGCCTCCTATGTTGCCATGTCAATCCTCTAACCCACCTTTCCTAGCAAACCGTTGTTTGGCTATGTTGCCGCTTTGCTCAGCCCCTCTTATAGCGTTGCTAGTTGCAGGTGAAGTCGAAGATTGCTCCATGTTGGAACATGTTTATGTTGGGATATCACAATATCTCTTATTTAATTAATGCATCTATATACTTGGTAAAGGGTGGAAGGCTCGGCCTTATGCAGTGTTTTGTTCCACTCTTGCCGCCCTAGTTTCCGTCATACGGTGTTATATTCCTTGATTTTGAGTTCCTTACGGTTGGGTGATTTATGGGACCCCTTGATAGTTCGCTTTGAATAAAACTCCTCCAAAGCAAGGCCCAACCTTGGTTTTAACATTTGCCACCTAAGCCTTTTTCCCTTGGGTTCTGCAGACTCAAGGGTCATCTTTATTACCCCGGGCGGTGCTCCTCAGTGTTGGTCCAAACTAGAGCACCGTCGGGACCATTCCTTGGCAACTTGGATTACGTCGGTACCAGACGCTTCGCTTATCCGATGTGCCACGAGAACGAGATATGTGCAGCTCCTACCGGGATTTGTCGGCAGTGGGTGGTCTTGCTGGTCTTGTTTTACCATTGTCGAAATGTCTTGTAAACCGGGATTCCGAGATCTGATCGGGTCTTCCGGAGAAGGAATATCCTTAGTTGACCGTGAGAGCTTATAATGGGCTAAGTTGGGACACCCTGCAGGTATTATCTTTCAAAGCCATGCCCGCATTATGAGGCAGATGGGAATTTGTTATTGTCGGTTGTAGAAAACCGAAGTTGATCTTAATTAAAATACATCAACCGCGTGTAACCATGATGGTCTCTTCTCGTGGTCCGGGAAGTGAACACGATGTTGGAGTTATGCTTGACGTGGGTTGTTCGGGATCACTTCTTGATCATAGTTGTTCGACCGTGCTTTTGGCTCCTCTTCTCGCTCTCTTTTGCGTATGGTAGCCACCACACATGCTAGTCGCTTGCTGCAGCTCCACCTCATACATTTACCCTTCCCATAAGCTTAGATAGTCTTGATCTCGCGGGTGTGAGATTGCTGAGTCCCCGTGACTCAAAGATACTTCCAAAACCAGTTTGCAGGTGCCGATGAAACCGTGCAGGTGACGCATCCGAGCTCAAAGAGGAGCTCGATGAAGATCTTGTTCATTGTGTTGTTTCGTTTCAGTTGATCAGTAGTGGAGGCTAGTTGGGACGATCGGGGATCTGTGTAGAATTTGTGGTAGTTTTCCTTTATTTTGGTTCCGTAGTCGGACCTTGATTGTATCTGTATGATGTAATGCTTTACTCATGTATTGCGTGAAGTGGCGATTGTAAGCCAACTATGTATCTCTTTCCCTTATGAATTACATGGGTTGTGTGAAGATTACCTCGCTTGCGACATTGCTTTCAATGCGGTTATGCCTCTAAGTCGTGCTTCGACACGTGGGAGATATAGCCGCATCGAGGGCGTTTCACTTGGCCTATCCATCATTCCAAGCAAATATGTGAGTGGGAGAAAGGGAAGAACTTATACCAAATGTACCTTGACCGATGTTGAACATGGATCAATGATCACTCAAATGTGTAACAAGGGAATAGCACAATTGGTACCAATTCTTGTCTGTTCTCACACCTACACAAGTAAAAGATTATGGTGGAGCTCGGTTAGGATGGTGGCACAAAATTTGATGCAATTGTTAGTGCGCTTCAATAATGTTGGAAAAGATTCACAAATTTGCAAATGCAACAAGTAGACCAATAGCAAGGTATGATACACGGACACACACACACGGATAGATAAATTGGGTCATGCAACCAAGGAATGAGCCAAGATGTGGAATCCACGAAAATGCTCTTGTTGCACAACACTAGAGAGACGCTACCACGATTGCACAATAGGCGGATACGATAATTGTGCACAACCTACTAAGCAAAAATGCAACGACTTCTATCCCAAGTATGCTATATGTATGGTTTTTCGATGATATGATCCAAGATGATCGAGTATGACAATCTTAATGTAGTATGATGCTATGGTTCTTTCTTATAAGCTTTTTGCTTATCTTTCCCTTTTGCTTAAAAGCTTGTTTGGCTCTTTCACTTTTGAGCTCTTTCTCATGCAAAACTTCACGAACCAAGATAGCAATTGTGTATATGCGATGACAACCTTGTGACACAAGAGATGATACCAAGATATGCACCACGATGATATGGTATGTATGCTATGGGAAGTATGATCACTAATGTGGACAAGTAATGTTGCCGACAATACTCAAAGGCTAGTCTCGATGGGTAAGTTATGAAAAATGGGCTATGGGGTTATCAAAGCAATGGCAAGAATGTACAATGATGGGATGTCACGATACCAAGATGATATTGACATTACCATTCGTGGTATGTCAAATGTAATCAATAGGGGATGACGGTGAAGTGGTCGTTGTCGATGACGATTCCGAGGCGAAGATGAGCGGCGGTAATGTTGATGTCGAACCGTCCCTAAGTAGCCGAAACATGTTAGGAAACGGGAACCGCAACTCAAATTCTCAAAGAAAAACGTCTCAAAATTTTCGGAGTTGGTAGCGGGTAAGCGATGGTGTTTGCGAAAAGCGGTGGTGGTATGCGGAAGTTTAAGTGGGCACCGGAACAAAATTTGGCGAGAGTTAGGCGGAAAACGGGGCGGTGGATGTAAATGATGCTGTCAGGGGACGGATGTCCGGGCTTGCGGGTCGGATGTCCAGGTGGCCGGATGTCCGGGGTGGCCGGATGTCCGGGGGTAGGGCTGAATGTCCGGGCTCTGGATTCGTGGATGAACTTGATGAACTCGTGGGGAATTCAAAATTCTGAGGGCAAAATTCGAGAGTTTTTGTGGATGTAATTGGGAGAAAAGTTAGGAGAATCTAGATCTACCTGCTACACATGAAATCCGCGGATCAAATCCAACAAAACTTCATCACACCAACAAGTCACAATAAAATTGGGGGGCTATTTTCGTGGGGAATTTTCGAATTTGGGACAAAATCAACAAAACAAGGTAGAAAACGAAGAGGGGAGGCTCCGAAATCGTGATCAACGTGGCTCATGATACCAAGATGATGTAGGGTGGAACCCTAGATGGACTATCTTTCATGAAAGGAGCGGATTCCGCGATGAACACGAAGAACAAAAGGCGAAAACACGAGGGGAAACACGAGAGAATCACTCAAACCAACAAGTTTCGGTCACACATATGCTAGATCCTCGAAACACAAAAGAGATACAAGATCCAGGATCAACAAGGGACGATACAAGTAGCACGTTCTTCTCCATGAGGTATTGAGGTCTTCGCGTTAGGGGTCTTGAATCCAAGGTGGATCTTCTCTGAAGAGGCGGCGGTCTCTCTCGGTGGAGTAGACACTACAAAAAAAAGACACATCCGTGACATTTTGGGCCGAACGAAAAAATTTCTGTCATACATATGACACTTCTATGACGATAATTGTGACAAAACCCGGTATCATCATAGATGTGGTGGGCTCCTACTTCTATGGCAAAAAATCATGACAGAAAATGGGCTTTTCGTCACAGGCGGGCGGAGACGCAGCTGCATGACTTTCTTTGGGCCGTCCATGGCGGAAAAACCATGGTAGAAGCGAGGCGAGGAAAATTTTGGGGAGTTGCGGTTACGGTGGGAGGTCGGGGGCGGCGATGCGTGTTTCTCTCATACGTGCAGCGTGTGTGCGTCGTTGGCTCTAAATGAACTGGCGAGCCGTTGGGCTCTAATCGAACCCGGCGCTTGCCTTTGCGCACTCGCGTTCTTGAACCCGGCGATCGATCGATGGCTGTTAACCGAACCCGATGGGCGATTCGCCATTGCTGCTGCTGCTAATCGAAGCCGATCGATTGGATGAGCGATGGCGTTTGGGGGTTGGATGAGCGATGGCGGTGGCGTTCCCTCGGATGAACAGGACCCGTGGTGTGGAGGCTGGATGAGCGATGAGCGGTGGAGGGGTGGCCGTGGAGGGTGGTTGAACAGGACCCGTGGTGTGGAGGGCTGGATGAGCAGTGAGCGGTGGAGGGTGCTGTGGAGGGTGCTTTTTGCTAGTTGGAGGGTGGTTGAGCGATGGCGGTGGAGTAGCGCCGCGGTGGAGGCTGGATGAGCGAGGAGCCCGTGGAGGCTGGATGAGGTCGACGGTAGCCCGTGGAGGCTGGGCGAGGTCGACGGTGGAGATGAACAGTATCCGTGGAGTCCGTTTTGTGGTGCGCCACACCTCCCGATCAACAGGACCCCGTTTGACCGTGGCGCTCCAACACAAGTCTGTTTCGTCCGTTTTGCGATGCGCCACACCCTCCCGATCAACAGGACCCCGTTTGAGCGTGGGAGGTCCGTTTCCTCCGTTCTTGCGGCGCCACACCCTCCCGATCAACAGGACCCCCATTTCGACCGTGGGGCGTCCGTTTCCTCCATTTTGCGGATGCGTCACCCTCCCGATCAACGGGACCCGTTCGAGCGTAGGAGGTCCGTTTCGCCGTTGTCGCGATGCGCGAGCCTCGTTCCATCTCTGTTCCGTCCAAGCCCTCCCGATGAACACGACCACGCATTCCGTTCCGACCGAGCGGTTGGCTCCCCATGAACACGACGACGGCGCTGTTTCTCCGTTCCGACCCAGCCATGTACGTATCGCGCGGTAGGCGTTGAGACCCGCCGTATGTACGTACATGGCCGTATTTTGTTTCTTGCACCCTCGTTGTTGTACGTACGTGTACATGCTACGTGCGCGCCTCTACATCCACCAGTATATATGTACGTACACGTTCACGACCAGAATGACAATGCTACGTACGCTTCGACCAGGTGGGTCGGTATCGAGCACTTCCTTGCGTGCGAAGATGTAGCTGATGGGTCCCAGCGATCGGCGAATCATTTTGTTCTTTTTGCGGGCGCACTTCCTTGCATGCGAAGATGTAGCTGGTGGGTCCCGGCACTCTGGAAGCGTTTTTTCGCGAAATATGGTGGCCCGTCCGGTGGGTCCCCGCTGTCGGTGGAGAATAATTATTTTGCGCGTAATAAGGAGGCACTTCCTTGCTGCGGCCATGGACCCGGTATCGGCCTCTCCACGTCTGATCCACGTCCGATGGAAGCCGTTCCTTGACCACGTTGACCACGCCGCGCCGAGAGCACCAGGGCTGTGGGCGGCGGCAAGGCCTAGGAAGGGGTCGACGGGCCCGGGAAGACGCGCGATGGATGCCCACAGTAGAGGAGTACGAGGTTCACTTGGTCGCTGCGGTGTGAGGCTGCCGTCGCCGCAGAATAACGAGGGGTGTGGGTGAGTAGAGGATGGCACGGCCAGCGGTGGGAGTAGTAGTGGGCGGTGAGGCCTCCGCCGCATCGCAGCCCGACCACGGGAGGTAGGAGCACGAGGCACGACCGGCGCTGGTTTGGTAGGTTGGAGCAAGAAGACCAGAGGTTGAAGAAGCACTACGGTGCGTTGGATGGACATCGTGCGATCCTTTGGAGCTAGAATCGTGCATATTGACTAAGTTGACAAAGCCCTCCGTCCCGTCAACTTAGTAGGCCCACAAGTCAGCCTGCCACTATCTGGGTCCCAGCTAACGGGGAGTATTCATTTTTGTGCGTAATAAGAAGGCACTTCCTTGCGTGCGAAGATATAGCCGATGGGTCCGAGCTGTCGATGGCGGTAATGTTTTTCGCGAAATATAGAGGCCCTTCGGTGGGTCCCGATGTCGGTGGAGGAATCATTATTTTGCGCGTAATAAGGAGGCATTTCCTTGCATGCGGCCGTGGACCCGTTATCGGCCTCTCCACGTCTGATCCGCCGGATGCATGTCGGTTGTTGACCACGTTGACCAGGCAGCGCCGAGACCACCAGGCGGTGGGCGGCGGTGAGGCCTAGGAAGGAATGACACGGAGGCGGGAAGACTTCGGCGATTGTTTCCCAGCGGAGAATCGACTGTCACGAGGATTTACTAGTTAAATCTGCCGTCGCGGAGAATAACAGCAGTGTGAGTGAGTAGAGGATGGCTAGGCCAGCGATGGGAATGCGGTGGGGCGGTGAGGCTGCGCTGCGGCAACCGGCCCGCCAGGAGGAGGAGCAGGCAGTCCAGCTGGTGCTTGTTTGGCGGTTTGGAGCAGGAAGAGCAGAGATTGAAGAAGCACGACGGCCGTTGGATGGACATCCACAGTCACTGCTTGTGCGTCAACCTTTTTTTAGGAAAGCTCAAATCTGTGGAAAACAGCATACAGCCCATCTGCCATTATTTCTAATAATTTACAGCCCATTTGCTAATTCTTAAGGTTTTTTTGGAGCCCATATTCTTTTTGTTAGCATTACAGCCCAAAAAATTATACGAAATGTTGCATATTTCAGTGCGGTCCGAACTGTTTTTAATCCCGAAATTTTGACTCACATTCAAACTGATTTTAAAAATAAATGTATATCAATATAAAATCCAACAAATTATCCACGCATAAAAATTAATGTAATTTAAAATCTCGAAATGAAAAAAAGATATTTGAAACTAATTGCCGGTTTGATGTGTTTTAAAAATGTACAGCCCATTTCTCATTACTGATGGGCCATTTTCTCGGCCAGCCGAATGAAATCTCTCCTCGTCTTGAAAGATTTGCAGCCCAACAGGCCTAACAAAGCGACTTACTTGGCAAATCACAAAAAAACTGGGCTGTGGCCATGGACCCAGCTGTCAGCCTCTCCACGTACAGTACTCTTCCGATGGAATGTCGTTGACCACATTGACCACGCCGCGCCGAGAGCACCAAAGGCGGTGGGCGACGGCGAGCCTAGGAAGGGGCAGCACGCGGAGACAGGGAAAACAGCGGTGTGGATGCCCAGCGTGAGGAGTCTGAGGTTCACCGTTCGGCTGCAGTGTGAGGTTGTCGTCGCCGCAGAGGGCTGGCTAGCGGTGGGAGTGTAGAGGCGATGAGGCCTCAGCGGCAGCACAACCAGCCACCGGAGGCGAGGCGAGCGGTTTCCGGTGCTGGTTTGGTAATGGGTGCAAGAAGAGCAGCGATTGAAGAAGCGGCAGGACCGTTCGATTCAAATCAGCGTTCTGCTGCTAGAATCGTTTGTTGACTAAGTTGACAACCCTGCGTGCAGCGTCAGCGTAGTCGGCCTGGTCAGCCTCCCAACCGTGCGCCCGGATGTCGATGGGAGGAATCTTTTTTTTTGCGTAATAAGGAGGCAGTTGGTTGCGTGCGGCCGGAGAAGCCTGCGCGGTATCATAGCGGGCCACAAGAGGAGGGAGCAGGCAGTCCCGTCGGCGCTAGTTTAGGCGGCTGGAGTAGGAAGATCAGAGATTGAAGAAGCACGTCGGCCGTTGGATGGACATCCAACGATCCTTTGCTGCTAGAATTGTGTGTTCACTGACAAAGCCTTGCGTAAACAAGTCAGCCTCGAAATCGATGGTGTGTACAACCCATTTGCTATTATTTTATAATTTTACTCATTTTCTAATTCATATGGAATTTATTGCAGCCCGTTTTCCATTTTAGAATTGCGGCCATTTTACGGTCAAGATTGCCGGTCAAAAAATTAACTAAATATGTGGTAAATTTTAAAATTCGCAAATTTTTGCTAGGGAGCGAAACATTCTTAATCCAAAATTAATAGCCATACTAAAACAAATTTAAAAATAAATTAGTACTATGTCATATTAAATCCAATGAAATCGTATAAGATATCGGTGAAGAACAAAATTCAAAAAATATATCCCATTTGCTATAATTTTTTGGAATTTTCAACCCTTTTGATATTAGTTTTAACAGACATTGACCATACTCTTTGGCCAGGACGGAATGCATCCCTCCTCGTCTTGAAAGATTTGCAGCCCGATGGTTGGAGAAAACAAATAGGCCTAGCTTGGGTATTCTTCAAAAAGAAATCTTGGGCTACCTATTTTCCCAAAGAACTGGTGCATGAGCATTTAGCTTTATTTATTTATTTACTTATTTATGTTTAGGGACCATGAGCATGTACAGGCGGATTCATGTGAGTGCCTCCTTCCGATTAATTATGGGCTTCTCTATTGGGCCTTCATCAGTGGGCTGCATGTTATCAACAAGTGGAAAATGTGATCCATAGGAAAAATAGTATGAGCTACGTACGGTACGGGGCAATAAAGGATCGAACCGTGCAACGACTTCCAAAACAACACATTTATTCAACCAATAGACGAAATATACTGCTGATTGTACATTGAAAACAGCAGCAACAGCAACCAGGGCTGGGGGTGCAACAGAAGCAGTAAGCAGGCCGGAAGAGTGAAGACGCAGCTCTCTCTTCCAAACCAAACATCAGCCATCATTACAAAAGGGCTACCAAAAAAGAACAAGTGTATGCATCAAACTAAATAAAGATCCTACTACACCAAGTATGCGCATCTAACTAAGCGGCTCGGTTAGGCGTTACTATTTATTAAGCTGTGGAGATTGGTGGACGGCTTGAACGGATGGGTTCTGACGGAAACTCCAGCCAGGGTCGAATCGATACTTGCGACCCTCTCTCCTACTTTGGGCTGCAGAGCGTGGCGGCACATATCGAGGGTATGGTGCATGCGAGAGACACATGGTGCGTTGTGTACACAGTTTTGCACGATGAACGAAACCGCGCTGCCATCATGATCCTTGCCGTCGGTTATCTCTGGTTAATCGGATAATTCAGTCCGACAAGCGAGAGCGTGTACCAAGGCTACTTACCACCTCGATCAAAAATTCACGAAGGCCTAGAAAGCTGGGATCCTTCTCAAAGACACAGCGGTGGATCGTGATTGTATTCCGTGAAACAACACGTCGATACGTGCGACGATCATCAATCTTTCACCGTCGTACGATCGAGCCAGAACCACCTGCAACTGCCATGCCGCTTTTCTTTGAAAGGTTACGGGATTAGGAAGGGTGGGGACACCAGTGACCTACAACATCATATCAAGTTGAGTCAAATAAAAAGGGCTCTTGATTTAGTCAATCTTAAGAACAGCATGTTATGAGCATGAATATTTTTTCAAAAATGTTGACGATAATATAAGCAAGCCATCATGATATCATAGGAAAGTAACATCTTGCTGTAACAGCCGTTTGTAGCGATGATTGGAGTAGGCCAGCAATACGTCCAGCCATAGAAGGAGTCGACGGCATAAATGAAGCCCTTGTGTTCAATGGCATCGAGAGAACCATGGAGGATGTATGATCCTGCGATGGGCGTGCAGATTTATGCACTTACCGCAGTGACTGTCGGATAAGGCGAGACCGCGGTTGAAGAATGCAATTAGCCTGAAATCTTTATAATTCGCAGATCTTGTGGGCACTTGGCGATTACAACCTTGAGCAAATCAAACTTGGTATCATGTTGGCTCTTTAAGATTCCGAGTATTCGGGCATGGTGCCAAAGCGGTGCGATGTTAATCAAAGGAAGGGGATCAATCGTCGGTGTAGACCTCCACGAGCATCCAGCTGCCGCGACCGTCGACGAGCACCATCAAGGCGTGTTCATGCCAACCCAAAGACATACCGTTAATGTAGCTGAGGCTGACGGGATCGATCGCGATGAAGGGGTTGATGCTCGCCACCCTACGATCGTTATGCTGTGTGACACGCCGTTTACGAATATCGGCGGCATCGGCAAGCAAGGACCTGGCTTAAAAGGCTCCGCCTGAGTGCTTTGAGTAAACGGTACATCCACGCGAAACCTGCCAGCGGCGGGTAATCTTGAGATTGTCCACACGCGAAACAATGAGCTTGATTACCTCTGTGGGGCGAATTTCAGCCACTCTTTCGCGGACGCTGCTCGGTTCTGCCATTGTTAGTGCTTGGGTTTGGACGAGGGGCGGCGCTTTAGCGGGATGGAAGCTTGGGCGAGATTATGTGCAGACAAATATGGAGAAGCGAATATGTGCTGCGGGAAGTGGACATGTGATGATGATTACAGCACGCCGCTTGACTTACGAGACACATACCAGCAGCGTGGGTCATATCGATGCCATACAACTTGCTTGAGTGATCACGATCTTGGTACTCCCTCGGTACCTACTACAAGACTATGCCCTAGCTTGCTAGAGTAGAGTAGTAGAGTAGGACTCTGCTCTACTACTAGCACAGGAGGAGTAGTATATTCTAATCTAAAATAGTTACAAACTTCAATGCCCGAGCGTGGAACGACTACGAACCATGCTCAAAGACCGTGTCTACGTGGTGTTTGGACTTATATGCAAAAAAAATAGCAAGATGCCCGTGCATTGCACGGCACACCATCATCACCAACTCGGTTTTGTCTCTACTCCTACTCCTATAAAAGACTCAGTTGGTGATGATGGAGGCGAGGAGGCATGTTCAGCCGGGCGTGCAACGGACGGCGCAACACTATTCGATTTGTTATTGAAAAAAGTAGTAGAGATAGAGACATAGGGAGGAGCACGAGGTTGTGGGAGATAAGGATGAACGAGGCAAGGCCTTATCTGTAAATGTGGAGAGAGTTGTGGGTATCTTTTGTAAAATTGTCATAGTTGGCTTTCTATCCGTCAGATATAGATCGGACGGTCTATATTACAAGATGGCAGGCATACCATCATCACCAACTCGGTTTTCTATAAGAGTAGATATATATAGATATAGATAGATAGAGACTAGGGAGTACTAGTAAGGACACCATCTACTGCTTCGTGTGCTACTCCTGCGCTCCATTCGGCGGCCGCAACGTCCCCTACAACCACTCCCTCCTGCGCTCCATTCGGCGGGCGTTGTTGAAATCTGGGGAGCGCACTCTCGCGACTGCTGGCAGACACGACTTCACCGACGATGACTTCTTCCCCGACCTTGGCAACCTCTTCCTCAACGACATGGGCGACAACCTGAACGCCAATGGTGCTGCTCCCGTTGCACCGTATGTGTTTCTGTCCGTCCTGTTCGAAATCGTGGTAGAATTCATGTTTCTACTCTATATCCTATGTTGGGGAACGTAGCAGAAATTCAAAATTTTCTACGCATCACCAAGATCAATCTATGGAGATTCTAGCAACAAGAGAGGGAGAGGATGAGCATCTTCATACCCTTGAAGATCGCTAAGCGGAAGCGTTACAAGAACGCGGTTGATGGAGTTGTACTCGCGGCGATTCAAATCGCGGAAGATCCGATCTAGCGCCGAACGGACGGTGCCTCCGCGTTCAACACACGCAGACAGCCCGGGACATCTCCTCCTTCTTGATCCAGCAAGGGAGAGGAGAAGTTGAGGGAGAACTCCGATAGCACGACGGCGTGGTGGTGATGGAGCTCGTGGTTCTCCCAAGCAGGCTTCGCCAAGCACTACGGAGGAAGAGGAGGTGTTGGAGGAGGGAGAGGGCTCCGCCAGGAAGGTGCGGCTGCCCTCTCTCTCCTCACTATATATAGGGGAAGGAGGAGGGGCGCCCTAGGGTTCCCTAGGGAGGCGGCGGCCACGCTGGGGAAACCCTAGATGGGTTTGGGCGCCCCCACCCCCTAGGAAACTTGCCCCCCAAGCCGGGAGGGGCGGCTGCCCTAGGGGTGGCGCCCCCACCTCTCCTGGTTACGTGAGATGGGGTGGGAGGGGCGCTCAGCCCCTTAGTGGGCTGATGTGCCCTCTCCCTTTGCCCCATAAGGCCCCCCAACGCTTGCCGGGGCCTCCGAAACCCTTTCGGACACGCTGGTCATCACCTGGTACCCCCGGAACAATTCCGGACTCCAATATCCTTCGTCCAATATACCGATCTTCACCTCTGGACCATTCCGGAGCTCCTTGACATGTCCGGGATCTCATCCAGGACTCCGAACAACCTTCGGTAACCACATACTATTTCCCATAACAACTCTAGCGTCACCGAACCTTAAGTGTGTAGACCCTACGGGTTCGGGAACCATGCAGACATGACCGAGACGTTCTCCGGCCAATAACCAACAGCGGGATCTGGATACCCATGTTGGCTCCCACATGTTCCACGATGATCTCATCGGATGAACCACGATGTCAAGGATTCAAGCAATCCCGTGTGCAATTCCCTTTGTCAATCGGTATGTTACTTGCCCGAGATTCGATCGTCGGTATCCCAATACCTCGTTCAATCTCGTTACCGGCAAGTCACTTTACTCGTTCCGTAATGCATGATCCCATGACTAACTACTTAGTCACATTGAGCTCATTATGATGATGCATTACCGAGTGGGCCCAGAGATACCTCTCCATCTCACGGGTGACAAATCCCATCTCGATTCGTGCCAACCCAATGACACTTTCGGAGATACCCGTAGTGCACCTTTATCGCCACCCGATTCGTTGTGGCGTTTGGCACACCCAAAGCATTCCTACGGTATCCGGAGTTGCACAATCTCATGGTCTAAGGAAATGATACTTGACATTAGAAAAGCTTTTAGCAAACGAACTACGATCTTGTGCTATGCTTAGGATTGGGTCTTGTCCATCACATCGCCTCCTAATGATTTGATCCCGTTATCAATGACATCCAATGTCCATGGTCAGGAAACCATGACCATCTGTTGATCAACGAGCTAGTCAACTAGAGGCTCACTAGGGACATGTTGTGGTCTATGTATTCGCACATGTATTGCGGTTTCCGGTCAATACAATTATAGCATGAACAATAGACAATTATCATGAACAAGGAAATACAATAATAACCATTTTATTATTGCCTCTAGGGCATATTTCCAACATCCTACTACTATGCTAGTCCACATGATTAGTTTCATCTCTGTTATATCCGTCATGATTTATTTTGTGCTTATTCGGATTAAATCTTGTAGTAACTTGCTCACATATTCAACTGGCGCAATGTCCCCTACAGCCACTCCCGTTTCATGGACGGCCTGGTCGATGCCTCCAAGGAGCCCTTCGTCCACTGCTATGAGTGCCCGATGCCGTTTTGTGGCGCGCTGGCGGACATGGTGCATCACCTCACGGATGCATGCAGCGGTCACTGCTGGCCCTTGGCGGAGAACATCAAGTACGACACGTGCTACCGGTTCACCATGCCGGAGTCGCTGGAGGATCAGCGCCGCCTACTATTCTGGGTGGAGGACAGCAGCGTCTTCCTCTTGATCGTGGGCACCGGCGAGGCCCGCGCAGGCCGCCGCCCCGTCTTTGTAGCGTGCGTCAGGGGCGTCGCCGCTGACGCTGACACTGACACGAGGCAGATGTACGGGTGCGAGGTCAATGTTACTACCCCTCCGGGTCACGTGGGCGGCGAAACCGGCCTCATCGGACAGACTTGGAATCTGAGGAGCTGGGACTATCCCGCCAATGTGGACTTGGAAAACCCATGGCATCCGTTCTATCCTTTACCCGCCGACTCGGTGCACGGGGACTCCAAGGAGGTTCACCTGGACATACGCATTATCAAGTGCACTTAGAAAACATGTAGTGTGTGTGTGGGCGCTTATGGCCCGTGTCTTTGCACATTTTGATTCTGTAAGCTTGTTGTTAAACTTGAGTGGCTTTCGCCGCAGTCCTTCCTTTGAACTGCTCCTCTTAGTGAGCCGATGTAAGACACTTTGGGTTTCATTTGATAATGGAACCGGGGAAGAGCCTCCCTGTTCTTCTAAAAAAATACGCATTATCAAGTTAAATGTTGATCATTAGTCTTCGCTCAATGTAATCCGTTGTCTAAGCATGTGGAGACTTCCATGCAGGATCTTGCTCTATTGGAGTATCAGCATGAATAAAAGTGTATCCATTTATGGTTTAGTCTAGAATCTTCCATGTATGAATTTTTACTACAGTACTGGTGAAAGACTTACGATGAACCATTTCTTACATCTCCTCTGCCCCCTTGCAAGTCATCCTAGTTTAATCCCTCCGTCTAGGTGTATAAGGGCATGGTTAATATTACTTAATAGTATAGCCAACTGTTGACTATACGAAAGTGCCATGTCATCTGTAGCCAACATGTATAACAATCGATACTCAAAAACTAATTCTTAAAGATCATTTCTTGCAAAGCACAATAAGTGTTATTTCTTCACAAGTTTTGGATGCAGGTTGAACAGCTGAGCGCTTTTGTTTGCAAAAGATACCTTTTATCTATTTCACCGGATGTTCGTGAGCTCTAGAGATGAGATAATATCCAAGAAACCTATCGATACCGTTACACATGAGATGACCCCACATACTTTATCAAAATAAACAACTCCCGATAAATGCATTTCACTCTTGATTGCAACGCACGGGCACCTTACTACTATAGATTAGTACGACCAAAAATTGAACTAACATTATATATAGTACGATAAATACTGATGCATGTCACCTAAAATTATATCATTCAAAACTATGTTCAAATACTAATCCAACGATATAGTTTTTGTTGACATGCACTAACATTTTTCAGCTTAAATCTTGATCAAATTCAATGGGGACTAATAGACCACAACCGATGTAGTACAAGTGTAGAGGGCGGCGCTGCATGGGAGTCTCACCTCTCACTGTGCGGCGATAAAGCTGTCATATCACAAAACCCAACCACTCCCAAGTAATAAGTGGCCTGGTAAAATAAGCGGACAAGCAACCATCACATCCCTCCGTCTTTTTTGCATTTCATCTCTCTCATTTACTTTCTCCGTTCATCTCCCACACTCGATCCCTAGCTACTACTCCTAGGGCCAGTTCTTTTGGCGGCTTCCCAGCTTTTCCCACAAGACTAGTCACAGTGGAGAGTAACAATAAGGCGCCTCACTCATTTATTTAGGCTTCTAAACTACTACTCCGTCCTGGTTTATTCCTCACCATTGTAATTTGTGCTAATTTTTGACCAAACATTAAACTGATAAAATATTACTCAAAACACTTAGGCGCGGTGCATCTAGGTGTGTAAGTCATCTTACGGAAACCAAATAATCCCAAAACACTTAGGCGCGGTGCATTAACTTCTACCTCGTTTCTTGTTTCTTGACATATCAACCAATAAGAGATAAAGAGTGTGCATGCTTTTAGTGACTTGAGATATCAAACATGACATGCAGTGGTTAGTTCATTGCATGCAATACTATTAATTATAAAATAAACATTAACGTTTCTCGTTTTCTCCTCCTCCTTGGTCACGGTGCACAGCCTAAGATGACTTACTCACCTAGACGGATGGAGTAGTGCATGTGACATGCACTAACATTTCATTAGTTAAATTTATGATCAAAATTTGACACAGATTACAATGGGGACCAATAAACCAGGACAAGTAGTAGTTATGGGATTACTAATCTAGAAGCCTAAAAGAACTGGCCCCTGGTACTCCTACTAGTAGTAGTACTCACGTTGGAATCATTTCACAAGCTTAACTAGTGTTGTTTTTCTACTTTTACAAAAACCGCATCGTAATGTTTAAATGTGCATTTGCACGTACATAAGTAATAGTAGTACTCCCTCCGCCTAGGTGTACAAATCTTCCTCCTTCTTGGTCACCGTGCACAACCAAAGATGACTTATTGACCTGGACGGAGGGAGTAGAAAAGTCTGCAAGCATATATCGAGAGAGCGTAGTCCGATAGTCTATAGTAAAGTTTGTGCTATATGCACGCATTTGCAAAATGCGTAATAATACACAACGTTTCCAAACTTTCCCTTTACATACTTAATTAAGGATGCTAAAAATTCCTGAACGTTAAGGATTTATCATTTGCGTCCCAAAACTAATGAGATCGCCTTTACGAAACAAAAATTATACTCCTCCTAAAAGCCACGGCGCCGCAGAGGCGCTTGCGGCGCCACAAGTGCCACAGTGCGCGGGCCGTTTCAATGCGCCGACATAACGCCTCTTCCTCAGCCTCGCAACTCGCGAGGTGCTGATTGGCGGCTTGCCAGCGGGCGAGCGCGATCTCACCGGTTTGGTGATCCGGCACCAACAGGTACTCCTCCTGGCTGGAAGCGTGCACCCCGGTCCATGTACCGCCAAGCGTAGATGAGGCGCTTGGGCCCGACTGCACTCAGGGCGTCGGCACGGGCGTCCTCCGCCACCCTCACGGCCCTCGCACTTCTGTCAAAGAACCAATTGCTTGACTCTCTCGGACGCGACATAGATCTCCCAGAAAGCTTGTTGCGCGGTGCGCTTCTCTTCCTCGGCCTCCTTCTCCGCCTCTATTTTGGCGCGCTCTGCCGGAGGCAAAGCCTCCCACAAGGCGACACCCATTTCTTGCCAAAGCTCCTCAAGGCTGGGGTGCTCGGCGGGCGGCGCGGCGTTCTCCTCATAGCGGGGAGCCGACGCGTCCTCCGACGCGCGTGCTGGGGAGATTGGGAACGCCGACGCGTCCACCTCGACATGTCGCGGCGAGGAGCGGAACACCGACGCGTCCTCCTTGACTAGTGGCGGCGAGGAACAGAACGGCGATGCGTCGCGTCACGGCGAGGAGCGGAACACCGACGCGTCCTCCTCGACTAGTGGCGGCGAGGAACGGAACGGCGACGCATCACGTAGCGTCGAGGAGCGGAACACCGACGCGTCCTCCTCGACTAGTGGCGGCGAGGAACGGAACGGCGACGCGTGACCGTCCGCGCGGTGCAGCGAAGGGCTCCTAGGGCTTGGGAGGGGCGATGCCATGCTGGTCGACGTGAGAGGGAGGGGGAGGAGATAGCGATGAACGTAAACGTGAGGGGAGGAGATAGCGATTTCGTGGGAGGCGCGGTATTTATAGTGAGCAATGGCACACCTACGTAAGATATGGACTGAGCTGCAATGACTTAGCTGCAGGTCGGTTAAATCAGCGACATGTGGGCGATTACACCGCTGGGCCCGTATGTCGATGACCCAATGCAACTGAAGTTAAGTAAAAGCTACATGGGCATATTTGTTGGAGTAAATTATGGGGAGCGAAGGGGTGGAAATATTGCTGGTCTGTGGATTGGACGAGCGTGGGGGAGGAGGGTCATGCATGCAGATTTTTCACACGGGGTGGAGTGGTGGGACCACGGAGGGAGAAGGAGAGTTTGGCAGGCATATTGTTTCCACACATGGAGAGGAAAAGATTTGGAGACGAACGGGCTTCCTGCAGGTATGGGGAACGGTGCATAATAAGTCATCTTGCATGCCGGGCTAGGTATAGTCTCAAGTCATTAAAAACATACACGCCCCACACATGTTCATATTTCAAGGTGCACTAAATTATTGCATGCGATGTTAAGGCTGGCCATAATGGTGGTATCTTAGCTGGTATCATGCACACGGGAATAGCAAACATGCTGATGTGGCAAAGAATTAAAGAAGAGAGGGGGGGTTAGAGTAACTAGTGTTCAAGCATGCATTGGTAAACACATTTTTTGTGAAGAACGGCAGCACTAGTTGAGTACTTTCGCAGACTTCAAAAACTATTCCATCGCCTCTACTATCTTGCTAAGAGTAGGTGAAATTTTTGAGTCGAGCCCTTTAAACTAGAAGGGAGGTAGTGGTACTCTAATAGCTAGGTGTGTAAGTCATCTTACGAAAACCAAATAATCCCAAAACACGTAGGCGCGGTGCATTAACTTCTATCTCGTTTCTTGTTTCTTGACATATCAACCAATAAGAGATGAGGGTGTGCATGCTTTTAATGACCTGAGACTATCAAACATGACATGCGGTGGTTAGTTCATTGCATGCAATACTATTTAATTAGCAAATAAACATTAATGTCTCTCGTTTTCCCCTCCTCCTTGGTCACGGTGCACAGCCTAAGATGACTTACTCACCTAGACGGAGGGAGTATCAACATTCACAATGTCAAATCAATATTTTTACACTCATTATAAAACGTAGTTCTTATACTCATTATAATAAGTATTGTAGATATTGATATTTTCAGTATAAATTTGGTCGTGGGATTTCATTGATGCCTGTCAAAACGTGGAGGAACCGGAGCTTAGGGCTTGCATTGCCGGTCTCTACATAGGTATTTCTCTTCGTAATCCTGTAATTTTAGAGACTGATTGCGCTTTTGTGGTAGCGTCTCTTGCATCGGGGACTATGACAGTGCTGCTATCGTGACTGAAGATGAAAGCGTTGAGCATCTTGAAGTTGATCAACAATCTTCAATTGTCAAAGATTAGCCGTTCGGCCAATAAGGTGGCACCCTTAATCGCTAAGTATAGCTTTGACAATAGATTAGATGGTATTCTTGTAAATAACGTACCGCACTGTGTGGTGAATATAGTATCGAATGAGTGTACTGGTGTGGCTGGTTAATTAATATAACGTGGTGTTAAAAAAGTATATATTTGGTCAAACACTTTGCAAACGGTTGACGGGAGTAAAAAGGACCAGAGGGAGTATCATGCATGCGGAGTAGGCAAAAAAATTGCTCATTTATAGCGGTCGAAGTCTCAAAGGCGCGACCCGCGAGGGAGGCGAAGGTCGGGAGGCGCGACGGTTGACGGAATTAATGAAGTTACATCCACGCTACGGCATGGCGTGCGAATAAGCGAAGCTATACCGTCGGGCCCACGATATGGGTCTAGTAGACATGACATCTAGTGGGTCCCGCATAGTTCTCGAGAACTCTTTGGGGCTTGCAGCCGTTTATCCACCGGGCAAGCCAGCAACCCCACGCCGTTCAAGACGCCCTACTCGTCCCGTCTTCTACCTCACAACAGTTCGCTCCCGTCGTCCGTCCTTTCACATTAGTTCGCTCCCGCTTTTGCGGGTACAACAGTTCAACTTCTCCTAACCCTCCTCCAAAATCCATGGCCTCCCAAATCTCCATGGTCGCCACTGAGTACCAGTGTTAGAGCCATCACCGCGATCAGTTCATCGTCATCTACACACGTGGATCCGTGACGATGAAAGCATGGCTTGCTCGCTTCTACGCATGTTCAACAGTTCAACGGATGAGTGGGTCGCTGGGCTAAATGTTGAGTACACCACAGTCCTGGGGCGAGAGAAGGATCTAAAGGACGAAGAGAGGAAGAAGCCCGCCGTGATCCAGGTTTGCGTACATAACGCTTGCTTGGTCTACCACATATGCCATGCCGACGCTTGAGTGCCAGGATTTTAAGAACTTCCTCAAGGACAAAAGAGTGAAATTCGCATCTTGGGCTTTAAGAACGACAGAGATGTCCTGCGTCGGATAGGTCTCGTTGTAGGCCAGCCCTTCGATCTCCGTAAGGCAAGCCCGGTGTCCTCCTCTCAACCTTCAATGCTGACCACGGCAGCAGCCATGATTGATCCTTCAGACGCTAAAACGAAGAAACCTCATCACGAAGTTTCATCATGCATGGGAGTCGAAGACATTAGATGAAGATCACATCCTGTACACAGCAATGGATGCCTACCTTTGTTTAAATATCTACATGGGTTGGATGAAGAAGCAGAGCCTAGTGTCCGGTTCAAGCAAAGAAGCGTCGGCGAAGAGGAAGAGGAAGAGGGACGAGGACGAAGTCGAGGACGTGGACTCGGACTCCGAGTAGGTGGCAGTGTCGTCGCTCATGCTGGTTCTACTGCAGTGTCAAGCGGACTAGTTGCTTAGTTTATTTTCAAGGGTGTTGAGGGAGTCCTGGATTAGGGGGTGTCCGGATAGCCGGACTATAACCTTTGGCCGGACTCCTGGACTATGAAGATACAAGATTGAAGACTTCGTCCCGTGTCCGGATGGGACTTTCCTTGGCGTGGAAGGCAAGCTTGGCGATACGGATATGTAGATCTCCTCCCATTGTAACCGACTGTAACCCTAGCCCTCTCCGGTGTCTATATAAACCGGAGGTTTTAGTCCGTGGGACTAACAACAATCATACCATAGGCTAGCTTCTAGGTTTAGCCTCTCGATCTCGTGGTAGATCTACTCTTGTACTACCCATATCATCAATATTAATCAAGCAGGAGTAGGGTTTCGTCCATCGAGAGGGCCCGAACCTGGGTAAAAACATCGTGTCCCTTGTCTCATGTTACCATCCGCCTAGACGCACAGTTGGGGACCCCCTACCCGAGGTCCGCCGGTTTTGACACCAACATTGGTGCTTTCATTGAGAGTTCCTCTGTGTCGTCATCTTTAGGCCCGATTGCTCCTCCGATCATCAACAACGATGCGGTCCAGGGTGAGACTTTTCTCCCCGGACAGATCTTCGATTCGGCGGCTTTGCATCATGGGCCAATTCGCTGGCCATCCGGAGCAGATCGAAGCTACGCCCGCCATCGTGTCAGATTTGGAAGTTTAAACTACACGGCTGACGTCCGCGGAGACTTGAACTTCGACGGATCCGAGCCACAGCCTAGCGAGCCGCACTGTCACGATGGGCATGATTTAGCTCACTGCCGCGAGCAGTGCCACGAGGCGCACCGTGACCGCTCCGACCCTAAGCTCGGAGCCGACTGCGCCAATCGAGGACGGGTGGCTGGACACCGCCTCGGGGGCTGCAATCTCTACAGCGATCAAGCCGAATACCAGCCTTGTCCTCTACGAAGCCCGTGACTCCAAGGTGCCGGACTCCTCTCCGGACTCCAAACCTTCCGCACCCCTGCCAATCGAATCCGATCGGGCGCCGATCATGGAGTTCGCCGCTGCAGACATCTTTCAGCACTCGCCCTTCGGCGACATTCTGAATTCACTAAGGTCTCTCTCTTTGTCAGGAGAGTCCTGGCCGGATTATGACCGGCAAGATTGGGATGCGGACGACGAAGAAATCCGACGCCCACCCACCACCCACTTCGTAGCCGCTGTCGATGATTTAACCGACATGCTGGACTTTGACTCCAAAGACATCGACGGTATGGACGACGATGTAGGAGACAAACAGGAACCAGCGCCTATAGGGCACCGGACAACCACCTCATCTCACGATGTATACATGGTGGACACACCTAAAAGAAACGACGACGAGGAACAAAGGGACGCAACGAGGGATCGTTCCCTCGAAAAGCAGTCAAAGCGGCAGCGTAAGCGCCACCCCAAACCCCACCTCGACAGAGACAGCAGCCATACAGACCCAGCCACAGAGCAGGGCGAACCGGCGGACGACAAACATGCCATCAAGCAACCGTCCGAGCAGGGCAACTTGGATAAACAAACCGAACAACCCGTCCCCGGCGAAGATAACAGTCCGGATGACCTCACGCCGGACAAGTTGCTGGAGCAGAAGAACCTCCACAAAAGGCTCGCCGCCATCGCTGTAGCCTGAAAAAAGCGTAAGCGGAAGCTCAAAACAGCGGAAGAAGCACTCAGAATTAGATGGAGCAAAGTACTCAACACCACAGACAAATACGGCGACAGTCGCCACACAAAGAGCTACCCGAAGCAAAAATTACTGCCGGAATTTGATGAGGAGGCCTTAGAGCCCCCGCAATCAAAAAATAAGGAAGCCACCCGGTCGGATAAACAACCCCATGGCCAACATAGAGCGGCAAACAGCGCCGCACCCAAGCCAGCACGCGATCCACCCAAGGATTCGCATCACAAAGATGGCCCAGCCAGATCTATCTACGGGCCAAGAAAGCAAGCTCTAGAAAGCAATGCAACACAACAAATATTCGAACAACACGGTACACCCAAGTACAGGGGTGCCGCACACCCCCTATGTTTCACCGATGAGGTGCCAGACCATGAATTTCCAGCGGGATTCAAGCCCGTAAACATAGAGGAATACGACGGAACAACAGACCCTGGAGTCTGGATTGAGGATTATATCCTCCACATACACATGGCCAGAGGAGACGACCTCCACGCCATAAAATACTTACCCTCAAGCTCAAAGGGCCAGCCCGGCATTGGCTTAAAAGCCTTCCGAAAACACCATTGGAAGTTGGGAAGAGCTCGAGGATGCTTTTCGCAAATTTTCAAGGGACGATGTCCGACCTCCGGATGCGCATAATTTAAGTCATATAACTCAACAACCCGGAGAGTCAGCCCGAAACTCGAACAGATTTCTTACTAAAAGAACCAGATAGTCGATCGTCCGGACGCCAAGCCTTAGCAGCTTTCAAACACAGCGCTCGAGATGAATGGCTCGCCAGACACCTCGCCAAGAAAAGCCAAGAACAATGGCCGACAACAAGCCTCATGACCCGCTTTTGCAGGAGAGGATAGCTGGTTGGCAAGATGCGCACCAGCACCCAAGTACATCCGGGTTAGAGATGGAAATGGGAAACCATGACGCAGCAATGACCAGCCATGACCAAGGAAACAGCCCGATGAGCACGGCAACAACGCCGGATTCAAAAGCTCTCGGCAGAATCGTAAAAAGCTTCCCTCAAGGATAACAGGACGAGCTATCTAACCTAAAAAATCTTGGACAAGATATGCCAAATCCACAAGACTCCGGAAAGCCTCGCAAACCATACCCACAGAGATTGTTGGATCTTCAAGCAATCCGCAAACTCAACGCCGAACACAAGGGCTCGACACACCAAGCGAGGACGATGACAAACCCCACAAGCAGAGCACCGAAAACAAAAGAATTTCCCACAAGAAGTCAAAATAGTAAACTCACTTCACGTGACAAAAGGAAAACAGAGTGGCGCTTATAGAGATACGCGCCATACGGCCTATCCCGAGGAGTCCCGCCATCGGTTGTTAAAACCAATCACCTTCGACCATCAGGATTACTCTAGAAGTATCCAGAACGCAGGCTGGACTGCCTTGATATTAGATCTGATAATTGACGGACTCCACTTTACACAAGTCCTAATGGACGGCGGCAGTGGTCTAAACCTGCTATATCAGGACGCCATCCGCAAAATGGGGATAAACCCAACAAAAATTCGCCATAGCAACACTTCCTTTCAAGGGGTAAAGCTAGGCCCAAATGCCCATTGTACGGGTTCTCTCCTGCTAGAAGTTATGTTCGGCTCCCCCGACAACTTCCGCCGCGAAAAGCTAACCTTCCACATCGCCCCATTTACAAGTAGCTATCAAGCACTCTCGCACGCCAAGCTTTACCGCTTTAACACAATACCGCATTATGCATCTCTTACACTTAAAATGCCCGGTCCGCGAGGCATCATCTCATTAAAAGGCATCATCTCATTAAAGGGAAATATCGAGTGTTCCTCGAGCGCGGAAGACTGTGCGGCTGCCTTGACAGCCACACACTAAACCGGCCTCACTAATCAAAGCACCTAAACATGTCGTTCAGACCTCGGACATGGCTAGACAAGTCCGGCGTAAACATACAAGGGCTTACTAGCCGATACCCCGCATAAGGGCTCCGCGATGTACAACAAGAGACAATAAAGCTCAATTTTACCCATTTTTGAATTATACTTTGTTTATTTAATATAACATACATTTTCGCACGATCTTTTCAACTAAGTTCCTCTCTTTACAGATGAACACCGTGCTACACCCATCCAGATACGCACAACGGAGACATAGGCGCAGACGCAGAGGGACACGCCCAAGGATTCTTTTTAGATTAAGACCCTCGTAAACCTTTTTCACTGTCTCTTGTTGATACACATCCCCGGTTTCTTGGTATAACCAAGGAGGACGCTGGCGCCTTGGCATGTGGCCACGCCGAATTTTATGCTGCACTGACACGTGGGCTTATTACCAAGGGCGTTGTTCAGCCCGTTTTCATAAAGACCGAATACCTTAGGGAGTGTTCAGCGTCGTGGCCTTATATGCATTAGCTCCGAATCATGTCTTTGGTCAAATGTTGGGTTTGCCCGCCTCGTGTTTTGCTGCCTTACGCCCGCTCTATCGGCTAAGGCGGCACCAAGAGAACTATCGCGATTGTGCCCCGTTCGCCAAAGAGCACCTCAGTAGAGAAAGCTGAAAACTGAGTGTCATGATATAGCGTGAGACTGGTCAACCACTCGATGACCCGCCGGAATCTTTAGGATTCCTCTGCATTAACGAAGGGCCGTTTCCCGGCTAGGCACACACGCGCCCCGACTTCGGGTGAGCGCGGTGCCCCTAGGGGCTATATAGTAGCCCCACTGTCAAACTCCTATGGCTAAGTGAAAGTGATAAAGCATTATAGTCCGGTTGCCTAGTTCACTGTGCTATCACCTCCTTAATAGGACCAAGACGTTGGATCAAGTGTGAAAATGCGCTTTTTGCGAACACCCCGCATTATATGCGTGGGGGTCAAGACCGCCATCTTTCGTGTTATATACACATATACATTAACGGCCGCACAAGAGGTATTTTAATTCTTGAAGGCACAAGTATAAAAAGCTTTTATATTCCCTGAAACATTGTTTTACAATAATACATGTTATTCGAACATAATATCCTTCGAGCACTGCGTCTCTATTAAACGAGGGCCCTGCAGAACTTCCTGAAAATAGTGCTCGACAGGTACTCGGCTCCCTTCCGAATCTTGGGATGCAACAGTGATGGCCTGAAGGAAATATGCCCTAGAGGCAATAATAAAGTTATTATTTATTTCCTTATTTCATGATAAATGTTTATTATTCATGCTAGAATTGTATTAACCGAAAACTTGATACATGTGTGAATACATAGACAAACATAGTGTCACTAGTATGCCTCTACTTGACTAGCTCGTGAATCAAAGATGGTTAAGTTTCCTAGCCATGGACATGAGTTGTCATTTGTGTAACGGGGTCACATCATTAGGATAATGATGTGATTTACTTGACCCATTCCGTTAGCTTAGAACTTGATCGTTTAGTATGTTGCTATTGCTTTCTTCATGACTTATACATGTTCCTATGACTATGAGATTATGCAACTCCCGTTTACCGGAGGAACACCTTGTGTGCTACCAAACATCACAACGTAACTGGGTGATTATAAAGGAGCTCTACAGGTGTCTCCGAAGGTACTTGTTGAGTTGGCGTATTTCAAGATTAGGATTTGTCACTCTGATTGTCGGAGAGGTGTCTCTGGGCCCTCTCGGTAATGCACATTACTATAATCCTTGCAAGAAATGTAGCTAATGAGTTAGTTACGGAATGATGCATTACGTAACAAGTAAAGAGACTTGCCGGTAATGAGATTGAACTAGGTATTGGATACCGACGATCGAATCTCGGGCAAGTAACATACCGATGACAAAGGGAACAACATATGTTGTTATGTGGTTTGACCGATAAAGATCTTCGTAGAATATGTAGGAGCCAATATGAGCATCCAGGTTCCGTTATTGGTTATTGACCAGAAACAGTTCTAGGTCATGTCTACATAGTTCTCGAACCCGTAGGGTCCGCACGCTTAACGTTACGATGACAGGTTTAATATGAGTTTATAAGTTTTGATGTACCGAAGGTTTTTCGTAGTCCCGGATGTGATCATGGACATGACGAGGAGTCTCGAAATGGTCGAGACATAAAGATTGATATATTGACGACTATATTCGAGACCGGAAGTGTTCCGGTGATTTCAAGAAAACCGGAGTGCCGGAGGGGTTACCGAACCCCTGGGAAGTATTGGGCCTTAGTGGGCCCGAGAGGAGAGAGGGCTGCATCCCAGAGGTGGCATGCCCTCCCATGGGGAGTCCGACTGGACTAGGGAGGGGCGCGCCCTCTTCCTCTCCTCTCCCTCTCTTTCCTTCCCCTTCCTCCTTCCTAGTTGGACTAGGAAAGGGAGTCCTACTCCCACTAGGAGGAGGACTCCCTCCTGGCGCGCCCCTAGGGCCGCCCAGCCTCCCCCTTGCTCCTTTATATACGGAGGCAGGGGCACCTCTAGACACACAAGTTGATCTTCGTGATCGCTCTTAGCTGCAGGCGGTGCCCCCTCCACCATATTCCACCTCGGTCATATCGCTGCGGTGTTTTAGGCGAAGCCCTGCCGGTAGAACATCATCACCGCTACCACGCCGTCAGGTCGACGGAACTCATCCCCGACACCCCGCTGGATCGAGTCCGGGATCGCCATCGAGCTGAACGGTGCTGAACTCGGAGGTGCCGTGACGCTCGTACTTGGATCGGTCGGATCGTGAAGACGACAACAACATAAACCGCGTTGTCATAACGCCTCGCTTTCGGTTTACGAGGGTACGTGGACAACACTCTTCCTCTCGCTATGCATCACCATGATCTTGCGTGCGTAGGAATTTTTTGAAATTACTACGCTCCCCAACAAAGGTATCCAAGCCTAGGTTTTATGCGAGATGTTATATGCACGAGTAGAACACAAGTGAGTTGTGGGCGGTATAAGTCATACTGCTTACCAGATGTCATACTTTGGTTCGGGCGGTATTGTTGGATGAAGCGCCCGGACCGACATTACGCCAGACGCTTACGCGAGACTGGTTCTACCGACGTGCTTTTCACACGGTGGCTGGCGGGTGTCGGTTTCTCCAACTTTAGTTGAACCGAAAAAAGGCTACGCCCGGTCCTTGCGAAGGTTAAAACAGCACTAACTTGATGAACTATCGCTGTGGTTTTGATGCGAGGTAAGAACGGTTCTTGCTCAGCCCGTAGCAGCCACGTAAAACTTGCAACAACAAAGTAGAGGACGCCTAACTTGTTTCTGCAGGGCATGTTGTGATGTGATATGGTCAAGACGTGATGCTATATTTTATTGTATGAGATGATCATGTTTTGTTACCGAGTTATCGGCAACTGGCAGGAGCCATATGGTTGTCGCTTTATTGTATGCAATGCAATCGCCCTGTAATGCTTTACTTTATCACTAAGCGATAGAGATAGTCATAGAAGCATAAGATTGGCGAGACGACAACGACGCTACGATGGAGATCAAGGTGTCACGCCGGTGACTATGGTGATCACGACGGTGCTTCGGAGATGGAGATCACAAGCACAAGATGATGATGGCCATATCATATCACTTATATTGATTGCATGTGATGTTTTCCTTTATGCATCTTATTTTGCTTTGATTGACGGTAGCATTATAAGATGATCTCTCACTAATTATCAAGAAGTGTTCTCCCTGAGTATGCACCGTTGCGAAAGTTCTTCGTGCTGAGACACCACGTGATGATCGGGTGTGATAGGCTCTACGTTCAAATACAACGGGTGCAAAACAGATGCACACGCAGAATACTCAGGTTAAACTTGACGAGCCTAGCATATACAAATATGGCCTCAGAACACGGAGACCGAAAGGTCGAGCGTGAATCATATAGTAGATATGATCAACATAATGATGTTCACCATTTAAAACTACTCCATCTCACGTGATGATCGGACATGGTTTAGTTGATTTGGATCACGTGATCACTTAGATGACTAGAGAGATGTCTGTCTAAGTGGGAGTTCTAAAGTAATATGATTAATTGAACTTAAATTTATCATGAACTTAGTCCTGGTAGTATTTTGCAAATTATGTTGTAGATCAATAGCTTGCGTTGTTGCTTTCATATGTTTATTTTGATATGTTCCTAGAGAAAATTGTGTTGAAAGATGTTAGTAGCAATGATGCGGATTGGATCCGTGATCTGAGGTTTATCCTAATTGCTGCACGGAAGAATAATGTCCTTAATGCACCGCTAGGTGACAGACCTATTGCACGAGCAGATGCAGACGTTATGAATGTTTGGCTAGCTCAATATGATGACTACTTGATAGTTTAGTGCACCATGCTTAACGGCTTAGAATCGGGACTTCAAAGACGTTTTGAACGTCATGGACCATATGAGATGTTCCAGGAATTGAAGTTAATATTTCAAGCAAATACCCGAGTTGAGAGATAGGAAATCTCCAACAAGTTCTATAGCTAAAAGATGGAGGAGAATCGCTCAACTAGTGAGCATGTGCTCAGATTGTCTGGGTACTTCAATCGCTTGAATCAAGTGGGAGTTAATCTTCCAGATAAGATAGTGATTGACAGAATTCTCTAGTCACCATCACTAAGTTACTTGAACTTCGTGATGAACTATAGTATGCAAGGGATGACGAAAATGATTCCCAAGCTCTTCGTGATGCTGAAATCGACGAAGGTAGAAATCAAGAAAAACATCAAGTGTTGATGGTTGACAAGACCACTAGTTTCAAGAAAAGGGCAAAGTGAATAAAGGGAACTTCAAGAAGAACGGCAAGCAAGTTGCTACTCAAGTGAAGAAGCCCAAGTCTGCTCCTAAGCCTGAGACTAAGTGCTTCTACTGCAAAGGAAATGGTCACTGGAAGTGGAAATGCCCTGAATATTTGGTAGATAAGAAGGATGGCAAAGTGAACAAGAGTATATTTGATATATAGGTTATTGATGTGTACCTTACTAGTGTTTATAGTAACCCCTGGGTATTTCATGCTTGTTCGGTTGCTAAGATTAGTAACTCGAAACAGGAGTTACAGAATAAACAGAAACTAGTTGAAGGGGAAGTGACGATGAGTGTTGGAAGTAGTTCCAAGATTGATATGATCATCATCACACACTCCCTATATTTTCGAGATTAGTGTTAAACCTAAACAAATGTTATTTGGTGTTTGCGTTGAGCATAAATATGATAAGATCATGTTTATTGCGATACGATTATTCATCTAAGATAGAGAATAAATTGTTATTCTGTTTACATGAATAAAACCTTCTATGGTCATACACCCAATGGTGATGGTTTATTGAATCTTGATCATAGTGATACACATGTTCATAATGTTGATCCCAAAAGATGCAAAGTTAATAATGATAGTGCAATTTATTTGTGGCACTGCCGCTTGGGTCATATTGGTGTAAAGCGATGAAGAAACTCCATAAAGATGGATTTTGGAATCACTTGGTTATGAATCATTTGATGCTTGCGAACCGTGCCTTTTGGGCAAGATGACTAAAAATCCGTTCTCTAGAACAATGGAATGAGCTACTAACTTGTTGGAAATAATACATACCGATGTATGCGGTCCAATGAGTGTTGATGCTCGTGGCGGGTATCGTTATTTTTCGACCTTCATAAATGATTTGAGCAGATATGCGTATATCTACTTAATGAAGCACAAGTCTGAAACATTTGAAAAGTTCAAAGAATATCATAGTGAAGTGGAGAATCATTGTAACAAGAAAATAAAGTTTCTACAATCTGATCGTAGAAAAGAATATTTGAGTTACGAGTTTGGCCTTCATTTTTAAACAATGTGGAATAGTTTCACAGCTCACGCCACATGGAACACCACAGCATAATGGTGTATCCGAACATCGTAACCGCACTTTATTGATATGGTGCGATCTATGATGTATCTTACTGATTTACCACTATCGTTTTGGGGTTATGCATTAGAGATAGCTGCATTCACTTTAATAGGGCACCATCTAAATCTGTTGAGGCGACACCGTATGAACTATGGTTTAGCAGTAAACCTAAGTTGTCGTTTCTTAAAGTTTGGAGTTGCGATGCTTATGTTTTCAACCTGATAAGCTCGAACCCAAATCGGAGAAGTGTGTCTTCATAGAATACCCAAAGGAAACTGTTGGGTACACCTTCTATCACAGATCCGAAGGAAAAACATTCGTTGCTAAGAATGGATCCTTTCTAGAGAAGGAGTTTCTCTCGAAAGAAGTGAGTGGGAGGAAAGTAGAGCTTGATAAGGTAATTTGTACCTTCTCCCGAATTGGAAAGTAGTTCATCACAAAAATCAGTTCCAGTGATGCCTACACCAATTAGTGAGGAAGCTAATGATGATGATCATGAAACTTTAGACTAAGCTACTACAAAACCTCGTAGGTCTTCCAAAGTACAGTCCGCACCAGAGTGGTATGGTAATCTTGTTCTGGAAGTCATGTTACTAGACCATGATGAACCTACGAACTATGAGGAAGCGATGATGAGCCCAGATTCCGCGAAATGGCTTAAGGCCATGAAATCTGAGATGGGACCCATGTATGAGAACAAAGTGTGGACTTTGGTGGAGTTGCCCAATGATAGGCAAGCCATATTGTATAAATGGATCTTCAAGAGGAAGATGACGCGATAGTAGTGTTACTATCTACAAAGCTCGACTTGTCACAAAAGGTTTTCGACAAGTTCAAGGTGTTGACTACAATGAGATTTTCTCAAGCTGTAGCGATGCTTAAGTCTGTCTCGAATCATGTTAGCAATTGCCACATTTTATGAAATCTGGCAAATGGATGTCAAAACTGCATTCCTTAATGGTTTTCTTAAAGAAGAGTTGTATATGATGCAACCAGAAGGTTTTGTCAATCCTAAAGGTGCTAACAAAATGTGCAAGCTCCAGCGATCCATCTATGGACTGGTGCAAGCATCTCAGAGTTGGAATATACGCTTTGATAAGTTGATCAAAGCATATAGTTTTATACAGACTTGTGGTGTAGCCTGTATTTACAATAAAGTGAGTGGGAGCACTACCGCCTTTCTTATAAATATATGTGAGTAACATATTGTTGATCGGAAATGATGTAGAATTTTTCTAGAAAGCATAAAGGAGTATTTGAAAGGAGTTCTTTAAAAGAAAGACCTCAGTAAAGCTACTAACATATTGAGCATCAAGATCTATTGAGATAGATCAAGATGCTTGATAAGTTTTTCAAAAAGTACATACCTTGTCAAGATTTTGAAGTAGTTCAAAATGGAACAGTCAAAGAAAGAGTTCTTGCCTGTGTTGCAAAGGTGTGAAATTGAGTAAGACTCAAATCCCGACCACGGCAGAAAATAGAAAAGAGAATGAAAGTCATTCCCTATGCCTCAGTTATAGGTTATATAAAGTATGCTATGCTATGTACCAGACCTATTGTATACCTTGCTCCGAATTTGGCAAGGGAGTACAATAATGATCTAAGAGTAGATCACTGGACATTGGTCAAGAATATCCTTAGTGAGGACTAAGGAAATATTTCTCGATTATGGAGGTGATAAAAGAGCCCGTAATAAAGAGTTACATAGGTGCAAGCTTTTACACCGATCCAGATGACTCTAAGTCTCAATCTGGATACATATTGAAAGTGAGAGCAATTAACTAGAGTAGCTCCGTGCAGAGCATTGTAGACATAGAATATTTGCAAAATACATATGGCTCTGAATGTGACGGACCCATTGACTAAGCTTCTCTCACGAGCAAAACATGATCACACCTTAGTACTCTTTGGGTGTTAATCACATTGCAATGTAAACTAGATTATTGACTCTAGTAAACCCTTTGGGTGTTGGTCACATGACGATGTGAACTATGGGTGTTAATCATATACAGATATGAATATTGGTGTTAAATCACATGGCGATGTGAACTAGATTATTGACTCTAGTGCAAGTGGGAGACTGAAGGAAATATGCCCTAGAGGAAATAATAAAGTTATTATTTATTTCCTTATTTCATGATAAATGTTTATTATTCATGCTAGAATTGTATTAACCGGAAACTTGATACATGTTTGAATACATAGACAAACATAGTGTCACTAGTATGCCTCTACTTGACTAGCTCGTGAATCAAAGATGGTTAAGTTTCCTAGCCATGGACATGAGTTTTCATTTGTGTAACGGGGTCACATCATTAGGAGAATGATGTGATTGACTTGACCCATTCCGTTAGCTTAGCACTTGATCGTTTAGTATGTAGCTATTGCTTTCTTCATGACTTATACATGTTCCTATGACTATGAGATTATGCAACTCCCATTTACCGGAGGAACACCTTGTGTGCTACCAAACATCACAACGTAACTGGGTGATTGTAAAGGAGCTCTACAGGTGTCTCCGAAGGTACTTGTTGAGTTGGCGTATTTCGAGATTAGGATTTGTCACTCTGATTGTCGGAGAGGTATCTCTGGGCCCTCTCGGTAATGCACATTACTATAAGCCTTGCAAGCAATGTAGCTAATGAGTTAGTTACGGAATGATGCATTATCTAATGAGTAAAGAGACTTGTCGGTAACGAGATTGAACTAGGTATTGGATACCGACGATCGAATCTCGGGCAAGTAACATACCGATGAGAAAGGGAACAACATATGTTGTTATGCGGTTTGACCGATAAAGATCTTCGTAGAATGTGTAGGAGCCAATATGAGCATCCAGGTTCCGCTATTGGTTATTGACCAGAAACAGTTCTAGGTCATGTCTACATAGTTCTCCAACCCGTAGGGTCCGCACGCTTAACGTTACGATGATAGTTTTCTTATGAGTTTATCATTTTTGATGTACCGAAAGTTGTTTGGAGTCCCAGATGTGATCACGGACATGATGAGGAGTCTCGAAATGGTCGAGACATAAAGATTGATATATTGGACGACTATATTCGGACACCGGAAGTGTTCCGGGTGATTTCGGAGAAAACCGGAGTGCCGGAGGGGTTACCGGAACCCCCCGGGGAAGTATTGGGCCTTAGTGGGCCTGAGAGGAGAGAGAGGGCAGCAGCCCAGGAGGTGGTGCGCCCCCTCCCATGGGGAGTCCGACTGGACTAGGGAGGGGCGCGCCCTCTTCCCTCTCCCTCTCCCTCTGTTTCCTTCCCCCTTCCTCCTTCATAGTTGGACTAGGAAAGGGGAGTCCTACTCCCACTAGGAGGAGGACTACCCCCTCCTTGGCGCGCCCCTAGGGCCGGACGGCCTCCCCCCTTGCTCCTTTATATACGGGGGCAGGGGGCACCTCTAGACACACAAGTTGATCTTCGTGATCGTTCCTTAGCCGTGTGCGGTGCCTCCCTCCACCATATTCCACCTCGGTCATATCGTTGTGGTGTTTTAGGCGAAGCCCTGCGTCGGTAGAACATCATCACCGTCACCACGCCGTTTTGCTGACGGAACTCATCCCCGACACCCTGCTGGATCGGAGTCCAGGGATCGTCATCGAGCTGAACGTGTGCTGAACTCGGAGGTGCCGTACGTTCGGTACTTGGATCGGTCGGATCGTGAAGACGTACGACTACATCAACCACGTTGTCATAACACTTCCACTTTCAGTATACGAGGGTACGTGGACAACACTCTTCCCTCTCGTTGTTATGCATCACCATGATCTTGCGTGTGCGTAGGAATTTTTTTGAAATTACTACGTTCCCCAACATGGCCTTCATCTCCGCCCAGTATGTCTTGACACGGGAAAGAGCCATCCGCGCACCCTCTATGCACGCTGACCTCTTCATTGCATTGATATGCGGCACCACACCAAGGAACTGCTGCACCAAGCTAAAATAACTCTTCGGCTCGGGCCTTTCCGGCCACGATGACTCACGACATACTTCATGGCGAGTCCGGATAACCTATTCAGCTCCGCCCATGCGCCAAACGATCGGTTAATGGAAGTGGGCGCCTGATTGTGGAACTGTGACCAAAAGCTTTTCCACTTCGTGATCCTTTGATCTCGGAATTGTCCGGCGCTACCAAGGCACTCGCCGCCAAATCCAGATAAGTGTCCGCCGCACTCCACAGCCGGTCCAGCGGAGCATATTTAGGATCCCCGAACTTCATCCGCAGCATAAAGGGCTTTCCAGCCGCGATATCTCCGGCCTGACGTAGCTCCTCCTTCATAGCTCTCATCGCAGAGCGAGTATCCTTGGCCTCGATACTGGCCTTCTCCAGGTCCTTCTGTTCTGCCCGGTCTTCTTTTTCAAGAAGCTTGCAGCGGTTGGCAGCATTCTTCAACTTCACAGCCATCTCGGCCATTTCCTTCTTGCTTCGGGAGTGAGCAGCCTGTTCGGCTTTCAGCTCTTCAGCCGCCTTTAAGGCAGCCGCATCGCTTTTCCTGGCCTGCTCCTTGGCTCGGGCAAGTTCCGCCCGAAGGTTCTCCATGGCGGCGGCACCATCTGCATCAAGCACACATGTTGTAAGATACGGGCATCAAGCTCCTCTTACCAGGTGTCTTCGGAGAAATTACATACCTTGTGCCTCGTCAAGCCGCTTGTTGACAAGCGCGATGTCGGCATCTGCCACGTCAAGTTGCAGCTTTAGCTCGGCAAATCCATCAGTCCGGCTAGCCACCGGACACTTCGCCACCTACATAGGAAAGGCGACATATTATACCTGGGATTATGATCCTTGGCGCGCCGTCATTTTTGACAATGCACAGAGTCTCAGGGGCTACTATCTACACAGGGCGCATCTTATATATGCAGAACTGTCAAAAGGTACATCATTTCGCGTATCTCAAAACCTATCAGTAAACTCCTGACGGCCTCGTACAACCCGCTCTCCGCGGATGAAATCCTTTCAATCACCATACCCATCAACGCACGGTGTTCTTCTGAGATAGACACTCGCCCGAGCAGATCCTTCAGCTCCTCCGACCGTGCACCGGACGGTGCCGGACTCGTCTGATGGCCTTTTTCCAAGGCCGGACATGGAGGGCTTTGGGGGGCCATACGACTGCCTTCCGGCCCTGCCGGATTCGGAGAAACCTCTCGTGATTTACACCTCAGGGTCGCCTCGCCGCAAGGCGGTACGGCAGGGGGAGGCGTTCCGCTCTACATCATCTCCAGACGAAGATCCCCGGAAGATGAGCTCTGCTGAGAAGGGCTGAGATCCGAACTACGAGGTAAAATTTCGGTTATCTTCCTCATAAACAGAACAGGGATGTCTCTCATTTTAAAACTCCCCTCTCTACTTACGGCTCGGTGGAGGGCTGATCCCCTTGGGGGCACAGTGCGGCTGAGGCATCCCCCGGCGCAGGACCCTCTGACGAAGATTTCTTCCCCCGCTTTGAGATCATGGTCTCTGGGTCTTCAGAGGCGGTCCTCTTCTTCCAGTGGATAGAGGAATTCTCGATTCCTCCTTTCCTGACAGCCTCCTTTGGGGAGGCGGTAGCTTCCTTGTTCCCCCCTTCGCCTTCTTCCAAAGGCGCAACCTCCAAAGATCCTGGTTAACACGGATCCGCGTGGTCTCGTGGACGGGGACGGACACCTGATTAGCTTTGCTTTCGCTATCCACTCATGTTTAAGGGACAGCTCTTTTAAGGGCAATTTCATGATAAATATACGGATAGCGTGTCCGGCTACAGGGCTACTTACTTGAGTATCCGGGCGATTGCAGCTCAGACCTGCGTCCTCGGTCGAGTCCGGACACATTGCTTGTGATCCAAGAACAATTTGTACATCTCCATGGGCGCCGCGCCAGTAAATGTTGAGGGCTCGTGGTCCCTCCGGACTAAACTCCCACAGGCGGAGGGGGGCGCTTGCAGGGCAGGGTGCGGCGAATCAACATGACCTGCGTCACTACGACCAGATTGATGTCTCTTTCTAGGAGATCTCGAATGCGGCCCTGCAACAAGGGCACGTCCTTGGACGGCCCCCAGTTAAACTCTTTATTGACCCATGACGCTAGCTGTGGTGGGGGACCCGAGCGAAAGGAAGGTGGTGCCACCCACTTGGTGCCCCTGGGAGCTGTGATATAAAACCACTCTCATTGCCATAAGCTGAACTCCTCTTGAAAAGAGCCCTCGGGCCATGGAGCGTCAGCATTCTTGCTTATAACAGCACCTCCGCACTCCACGTGCTGCCCCTCGATCATCTTCGGCTCTACTTTGAAGGTCTTAAGCCACAATCCGAAGTGAGGAGTAATACGGAGGAAGGCTTCGCACACGACAATGAATGATGAGATGTGGAGGATGGACTCCGGGCCAAGTCGTGAAATTCCAGCCCATAATAAAACAGGAGCCCCCTCACGAAGGGGTCCGTCGGGAAGCCTAGCCCCCGAAGGAAATGAGACGCGAACACCACGCTCTCGCCATGCTTGGGATTGGGAATAACCTTCCCTTGAGCAGGCAGCCTATGCGGGATTTCTCCGGTTAGATACCTGGCATCTCTTAGCTTTAGCATGTCTTCTTCCGTAACGGAGGAAGGCATCCACCGGCCTTGAAGGTCGGAGCCGGACATCATCGAAGGTCCGAAGCGCCTGAATCTGGAGCTTTGGGTGTTGGAAATCGAGGCGAGAGGCGGATTCGATTGAGATTGAAAGAAAGGAGTAGTGCCTTGGTCTCTTTATAAAGAGGTTGAATACCAAGAGCCCTCCCCGTGACCGTTTGGGACTCGCCTTCGATTGAGGAGACATACCAACGGGCACGATTGGGTTACCCACGCCCGTATTGATGAGAATCCCGGAATAAGGGGACACGATCTCTACTTCGACAAGACGTGCCAAGGAAACCGCCTCGAGGTGGGACAGTAAAACGATTCGAATAAAGACTTGGTTGTGGTGTGATGTCATGCTACGGAATACGTCAGCAGATTAGATTTGTGCAAATATTATTCTCTCTACGGTGGTATGTGGAACTTGTTTTGCAGAACTGGACACTGTCCTTGTGTTCAAAATCTTCTATGAAGTATTCGGAGGAGGAACCCACCTTGCAATGCCGAAGACAATCTGCGCGCCGGACTCGTCGTCATTGAAGCCTGGTTCAGGGGCTACTGAGGGAGTCCTGGATTAGGGGGTGTCCGGATAGCCGGACTATAACCTTTAGCCGGACTCCTGGACTATGAAGATACAAGATTGAAGACTTCGTCCCGTGTCCGGATGGGACTTTCCTTGGCGTGGAAGGTAAGCTTGGCGATACAGATATGTAGATCTCCTCCCATTGTAACCGACTCTATGTAACCCTAGCCCTCTCCGGTGTCTATATAAACCGGAGGGTTTTAGTCCGTAGGACGAACAACAATTATACCATAGGGTAGCTTCTGGGTTTAGCCTCTCTGATCTCGTGGTAGATCTACTCTTGTACTACCCATATCATCAATATTAATCAAGCAGGAGTAGGGTTTTACCTCCATCGAGAGGGCCCGAACCTGGGTAAAAACATCGTGTCCCTTGTCTCCTGTTACCATCCGCCTAGACGCACAGTTCGGGACCCCCTACCCGAGATCCGCCGGTTTTGACACCGACAGGTGTGTTGTGCTGAGGCCCCTGCAGAACTATGTTTATGTTCTTTCTCATTATTTGAACTCTTTAGTACGTAGAGTAGTACTAGTACTATGTCTTACTACTGTTCTTCTTGCAGTTGGTACTACTGCTCGTATCTTCGTGTTCCTACTGTACTTAATATGTTCGTACTAGTAGTATAATTTGGGTCAGTCGATTTGTGAAAGAGGTTCGATGGAGCAAAGGAAGAAGACGGCAGAAGAGGTGGAAGAAGCCCTTCTAGCCATCCATGTTGCATCAAATGGCTCACATGAGTCGACTGACCCAAATTGGTCCTTCAGATTGCAGGATCCACGTGGCATTCAAGGTCTCGAAGGTAGATTCCGCATCCGCACCCGGTTTGCGGGCTCGACGCGCGCGACCGGCTTCCGCCGCGACAGCCACCATGCGCGCCTCCTCCGCGCGGGCGGAGATGACAATGACACGCTAGTTCCTCCTCGCCGGCGTGCTGGAGCACGCGCTCGTCCTCCTCTTCGTACGCTGCGTGCATAGATGCGGCTCCACCAGTTGCTCGCGTGCTTGGTAGCGCGGCGGCATGGCGAGGAGGGACTACAGACGACGTGAGCGAGCGAGCCTTCAGCTTCATGGCACAGGGACGGCGGCGACATGGCGGTGATGGGCGAGAAATTGTTGGCCGGAGCAGGCGGGCGCCGGCATGCGCAATGGCGGCGGCATATTGATGAGTGCGCGTATGGGAGCTTACTTTAGTTTTATATAAGGTTGGTCAAACTTAAAAGAAAGGGTCTGCCTATGTCACATCTAGATGTGAGATATTATCTCACATCTAACTCCCTCACCCTTAAAATCCATGGGAGACTTTAAAAAAATCATGGGTGAGTGAGTGGAAGACTTTAAAAAAAATCAAGGGTGAGTGAGTTAGATGTGAGATAATATTTCACATCTAGATGTGAAATAGCAAACCCGTAAAAGAAAATCGTACTAGTACATGTAAACATTAGACTTAGGCAGCGCTTTTATTAAAAAAATTAAGTTAGTACCACAGCCACGATATGGAATCATGTGCAAGCGCGTGAACCGCGGCCGCGCGGTCGATCGAACGGTGCGTCATCGTGTCGCGCTTGAAGGACATCCACCAAACCTTTTTGTGGGTGTGAAAACAATCCTCCAATATTACTCAAGTTTTTTTTCCTGGGAAAGTTCTTGACGCTGCAATATTTCCATATATATGAATTTAGCTCCAGTTTGTGTTTATTTGGATTTGGACGTTTTAGGTGCGCCCTAGTTTTTTTTAATACTTATTTTGTGTGTGTGACTGAGAGAGAACGTGTGTATGTGTCCATATGTGTGTTCTGGCGGAAGGGCAATGTGGAGATGGTGTTCGTGTGATACATACATAGAGAGGTGTGAATGTGCAAATGATCATGCATGAGTGAGACATAGACAGATGCCGATACGTTGTGTATACATGAGAGAACGGTCTTCTAGTTTACTTGTGTGTGTGTGTGTGTGTGTGTGAGAGAGAGAGAGAGAGGAGCATCCGTAACACAACAACCATCTCTCTCGATTCGTCCATCCCTTGCACGATCGCATGCTACACATGCATCAATGCGCACATTTTGACACCCTCACTCGGGCCCTGCCCACCTCAAGGCTCGCACAATCTCTTCGTGAATACCCATTTCTCTCCTTAGGTTTGTTTTCGCTCAATATCTGACAAACACACACGCGCGCGTGCGCGCGCGCACACACACACACACACACACACACACGTAGCACAACACACACGCACACTCCCCCGAGCACACAATTCATCCCCATCCAAGGTTATACGGCGACTACTCTCGCTTGTGCTTCTTTGCACCCCAACATGCAGATCAAAGACGGCGACCACACCGCGCTAGAGAATGCGGGGTCATTTGGAAGCAGGGTGATGTGACGACGGCTGACTGACTCCTCCCCCCACCCTTTCTCTCTCTCTTGCACAAAATTACTAATCCCTCTCTCCCCCGCACAAAATTGTCAATCCCTCAACCCATGAGATCCTTCCCCTCTCGTCCATGTTTTTCCAGCTCTCTCATCAAACATGTTGTCTCTTCTCCTTCCACGTATACAGAATCCGGATGCACACGCATCTCACGTATATTACATGTCTCCATCTTTCTCACAGACCTAACTTCTTCCTCTCTCTCTCTCTCTCTCTCTCTCTCTCTCTCTCTCTCTCTCTCTCTCTCTCTCTCTCTCTCTCGTTAGGTTTGTCTCCTACTCTCTCGTCCACATACATACAATCTTTCCCGCCCTATCTGCTCCATCTTCAAAAGCTATCTCTGCATGTTTCATTCACACAATGGGATATGTCAAAATGTCACTTCTATAATGGTTGATATAGAGTTTTGGTTGTTTTTGTTGCATCCTACAAAGTAATAACTATGAAATGCATTTAGATTCTCATTTGACTGGGATTATGTGAGTTTGAGCATGTTGTGAAGTACTATAGACCTTGTATACATCTTGGGTTTCGACAATGATTGTAACTATTGAATTGTATAGACCATTACATTCGAAGTCAATAGCATAATATATTTATTTCACAATTTCAACAAATGATTAGTTCACTACAAACTAAGAAAACAAATGTGTACTCCTCTGCTTTTATTTAAGTCCACGATTAGCATTGGTCAAAGTCAAGTTTTGTAAACTCTCAGAAAGCTTATAACAAAAAGGGAAAACTTTGTTTTTGCCACTCTAGTTTTTGCCCACTTTGCTTATGCCACTCTAGAATTTGACATTTCACTTTTGCCACTCTTCGCTTTTGACAATATATCACTTTTGCCCTTCCGTGGCAAAAACAAAATTTACCAAGTGGCAATTGTGATACATGTCAAATGCTAAGAGTGGCAAAAGTGAAATGAAAAATCATCATTTTTGCTACGGAATGGCATTTGTGATGTATTATCAAAAGCTAACAGTGGCAAAAGTGAGATGTCAAATTCTAGAGTGGCATAAGCAAAGTTGGCAAAAACTAGAGTGGCAAAAACAAAGTTTTCCCTATCAAAAAATATTAACATATACAATAACAAATAAATACCATTAGATTCATTATTGAATGTACTTCCACATCATAAATATTTGTTATGTAAATATTTATATTTTTATATAAACTTGGTCAAACTTTAGGAAGTTTGACTTCAGTCAAACCTAATATGCAGAGTTTACTACTACTACTCGCTAGTTGCTTAGCCGAATCACTCAACACGCCACACGGGGAGTCCAGTGTCACAAAATTTTGAGGTCGGCGGGAAAATCTCCCGCGACCCTGATTCGAGCAGTGGGAAGTTACCATCATAGCCTCGAAACAGGCCTACGGACGATGCTTGGTAGGGGGCTGTTTTCGTAACTTCAGGTTCACCCTACCCAGCCAACCCCACCCCGGCACCTAGAGTAGTACACCTGAATACTCCCCATTTTCTATCCCCACCGCAAAATAGACTTCTCCACGGCACCGCAGCCTTCGTGCTCCTCCCCTTTACATCGGCGCACTCGTCCACCGCAACTCATCTGCCTCATCGACGACCTCGTACGCCGCACTGGAGCCGGTCCACCGTCGTCTTCGTAGACGGAGCCTCTTCCCCGGCATCGTCTTCCACGGTCTCGGATCTGCTTCCCGGAAGCCGACGCCAAGCGCAGAAGTACCACCGTTGTGGACAATGAACTGACTCCCGTTGCCGACCATGACTCACAGAGGCCGCCGCGACCATCGTTCTCCTCCTCGATTGGTAATGTGTGTATTGAATCACTTAGCAGTACATGTGCAGTTACAATTTTGTTACCTACCCTTCAATTTTCCTGGGTGTTATTGTTCCCATAAAAGTAATTGGTTATAGCCTCCATTGTCCAACAGAATATCAGCCAGTAATTGTGCGTCACTCCTGCATCGCGCTGTGCTTGGGTAGGTTTTTCATCTGCAACCTGTAGTGTGGCAAATGATGGAAAGGTTTCTAGAAGTAGCAAGATGCCCATGTGTTGCACGCATCAAGATGCATTTGTATGAGTAGTTTATCTTGTGGGAGAAAAGGATGAACGAGGGAAGGCCTTATTTGCAAATCTGGAGAGGGGTATGGGTATCTTTCTGCAAAATTCCCATTTGTTTCCTTCCTATCTGTCAGATATAAATCGGACGGCCTATATTGCAAGAAAAAAAGTAGACAGTAAAGGAAGTAGAGATAAATATTAAATATTAAATATAAAATAAATATAACCATAGAGAAGAGAGTAGAGATAGCAGAGACGTCGGGAAAGGATCGCGCGCGCGGGAAAAAGCGGCCGGGCGTGCGCTAGTTTTGGCGCGCAGCGTCCGGCGCGCTTTATAAAATCCAACGCCCTCCCACCGCTCTGTGCCTTGCCACCGCTCTGTGCCTCACCACCGCTCTCTCCCCGCTCTTTTTCGCCTCGCCGCCGCCGCGCCACCATGCCGCCGCGTCGCTGAAACTTGGGGATACCGCGCGTCGCGCTGCGCTTCTTCGGCGGCTTCTCCGCCGAGATCCGGTTCAGCGGGATGCGCCGCCTCGCAATTTCGACATCATAACGAGGCCGCCACAGCGTCGACGCGGCGGCGTGGCGCCCAAAGGGCCTCATAGAACATTGAACTTCCCCAACATGCCGACGCTGAGCGGGCGCGCGAGCTCGCGCCTCTGCGCGGCTTAGCACCGACGAGGATCGTCGCGACAACCGGAGGCGGAGCACCGCCTCGCATCGCCAAGATGGACAAGGAAGCCATGGCGCTGTGGCGCCAACACTTCCCGCAGGACATCATCAACGAGCGCGAGTTCTACGTGCAAAGGAGGGCGGAGAGGGATAAGAGGAGGGCGGAGCGAGCCGCCTATCGTGAGGACAAGCGTAGGCGAAAAGCGGACGCTCAATTCAACATGAGGCTAGGAGCAGCGTCGCCCTGGGAATCCGACGACGATCGGTATCTTCACGCCTACAGTCAGACGTCGGAGGAGGACATCACCGAGGAGGAGTCGGACGACGAGGAGTAGTTGAATTATCTTTTTTTATCTATCTATGCTAAGAACTATCCTCTACTCTCTAGTATCTACTTCTCGATCTCAGCACTGTAAACGCTTTTTTGAAGCGTCGCGCATCGCGATTCTATTGGAGATGCTCTAACATGGCAGATGAGTGCTTTAATGTTGCCCACAAGATGCGCGAGTATTACTAGTAGTATTTTTCTTGCCATGTTGAGATTTTAAAACCACGAGTGTGAACATGCAGAGGAGCAATGAAGACCAAACACGGGATATTCGGGACATCTTCAAGGAGCGTGGCAAGTTAAAGAGGAGCTGCACCGAATCTGTAAAACGAGCTTTGGTAAGTAACACCCTTTCAATTACTTTCGTTTAGCCTCGTGTTCTTCGATGTGTATATGTTGTAGTTTCTGTTTCTCTTAAGCGTGGTGTTCTTCAATGTGTAATAAGAAGAGTCTTAATCGTCCTAATGCTTTCGTTTTTAACTTGATGTAGGAAGTGGGTGTTCTCACCTTGTAGTCTGTTTTATATTTATTTTCCTTTTGAATTCACTTCTCGAGTTCTGCTTATCCGGCTTCTACTAAATGGATCTAGGTTTCTCTAAGTATTGATCTAAAAAAAGTAACTTCATGTCGATGCAGTTCTGCGAGGAGGGAAGTATGGTCAACCTCGAGATCATGTTTCCAAAATGAGGCTGGATTACACACAAGGTGCCGCTTCCTAATGATGCTGGATTAGACACAAGGTGCAAATTCCCAGATGATGCTGGATTACACACAAGCCGTGGAGTCGTCACTGTTCGTGTCCTCGTGGGATTAGTAAAGGCTGAAAGAAAGCATGCAGCAGCCCTTGAGAATGTAGCTGAGTTCTGAAGAAGCGAAAAGAGCAATCGATGCTCTCTTCACCCAAGCCAAAGAAGAGATGGAAGAAGCCGAAATAAGCTAGCAGAGGCAGAGCAGGCTAGGCGTCTCCTGCTATATAAAACTGTTGTCAATACAAAATTTCCTTCATAATAGCTAGGTTCAAATGTTTATCTAGTCAGATGCTGTTAGATGTCGTGCATCTACCGATGTGGCACAAAATGTTTTTTGGGTCATGTAATAACAGCAATTACTTTCCAAACAATAATGTATTTAAGCATTGGACATGGTATAGTTCACGCAAAGCCCGACATTCCAAGTTCAACTTCCATGTCAAACTCATGTTCATAGATATCTGCACATTCATACATAATGTCCACAACCATGATTCACTTCAAAGCCAAAAAAAGTGAGCAGAGTTATAAATAAAGAAAAACCTCTACTAGTTCCTCGCTACGGTGGGAGGACAACAAGTCAAGACCATGAGTATATTTTAGTCATGTTTTCTGTTCTAAAATGCCTGCCGCTCATGGAAGGACGTGTTGCCGCACACGCTGGATTCAATGAAGGCAAAGGGCAGACTTAAGCTGGTTGCACGCGGCGAGGAGGCGTGCTCAGCCGGGCCTGCAGTGAGTGCGACCCTCTTGGCCGGCGCGTCGATTCAATGCCTGCGCTATGAGAGGTCGCGTCCGTGTCAGAGCAATCACTCCCTCCAGTCCTTTTTTGTATGGGTATAACAAAATCTGTTTTCCATTCACATTTTACAAGTAAAATTGTGGACAAACTTTGACCCAAAGTACGATGGGGACTAGTAAACCAGAATGGAGGTAGTAGTTTTTTAATCAAAGAAGGGTTTCCTTCCGATTCTTCAAATCCAAAGATCTAAATCTAAACCATACTATTTGCCCTAGAACTACCAGGTTCAACATCTCGCAACATAAACCCATACAACCATACGCCAAGGAGGTACGTATTACTATGAATTCCATTTTCGCTCCATACCAATCGTTCTAAAAACTACTTACTACTTATAACGTGCCATTGAAAATCGGAACTCTTAACCCCGCTAAAAAAACAATATTTTAAACATGGCTACTCGATTTGTGGCAACTGGCGAGCCACCGCGCTCCAAGTCGTTCACCTGTGGTCCCGACCATCAACTCCTACAAAGGTGCTCCACCACGTACCCGGTACCCGCGAATGCAACAATCGTGCACCTAGGGTTTTAGGGTTTATTTGTTAACTTTGCCTTTACGTAACACTCATGTGTGCGAGGCAGCGAGAGGCCGACTGCGTGCGTGCGCCTCTTCTCTTCATATATGTACTCCACCGTTTGTCTGGTGTCCAAAAAATTATAATAACTACTAGCAATGTGCCAATGCGTTGCAACACGATCAAACATATTCACCGATTTGATAGAAAAAGAGTCTAGTTTTGAAATACGTATGTCACTAAAAATATGTTATGTTTCGCTCAAAATATATTCCTTTGGCGGTTTTGATGAGATAAGGGAGGAATGTTGTTGGTTTCAAGATTCGAGAAGTGGTATATGTCTAATTTCTACTCTTACTAGCAAGATGCTCGTGTGTTGCACGGAACATGAAGATCTTGTGGGAGAAAAGGATGAACGAGGGAAGGCCTTATCTGCAAATGTGGTGAAGAGTGCGGGTAAATTGCCATATTTTCATTCCTATCCGTCAGATATAAATTGGACTACCTACATTGCAGGATGGCAGGCTCACCATCATCACAAACTCTATTTTTATCCCTACTCTTATAAAAAGCATTGTCGGTGATGATCGTGTGCCTGCCATCCTGCAATATAGGCCGTCCGATCTATATCTGACAGATAGGAAGGAAACTATGGCAATTTTGCAAAAAGATACCCACACCCCTCTCCACATTTGCAAATAAGGCCTTCCTCGCTCATCCTTTTCCCCACAAGATAAACTACTCATACAAATGCATCTTGATGTTCCGTGCAATGCATGGGCATCTTGCTAGTTGTTGCAAAAGGCCCATGTGTGTGAGAGAGAGGGAGAGTGGAGGAGGGCGGAGTGCATGTGTGACAAAGACACAAGTAGTGTGTGTGCGATAGGTATCAGCTTAAAATGAGGCGATAGTGTGTGTGTGCACGATCGAGAGGGCGTGTCTCAAGAAGGGAAGAAAAAACTACATAGATACAAGGAGCGGGAGAGAGACATGTATGCAATGGTGGAAGCACGAGTGTGCGGGTGTATAAACCTATCTAGAGGCTAGCCAGTCGATAAATGTTTGTGAGAGAAATACGAGTCGGGGTGCGAAAGCGAGAGTTTTGTGTGTGTGAGAGAGAGACGGTAGTCGGGAAGGGGAGTGGAAGCAGAAGTTGTGTGTGTGTCTGTGTGAGAGAGAGAGAGAGGAGACGGTAGTCTGGGTTGTCTGGTCGGTAAACAAATGAATAATGTCAGTCTGGGATGGAGACAAAAAGGAGACCGCAACAAATGTTGTGTCTACAGGAGAGAGAGAGAGAGAGAGAGATTAATTTTAGTGGTATGAGTCATATGTAGAGACATATAGGGTGTGTGAGAGAATCCCATAGAGAAAAAAACAAAGTGAAAGACGAGTGGACACTGTGTGTGGCGGTGAAAAAGAAAGATTAGGTACCGAGTGATACCAGAGAACAGTAGAGACGTGATAGATAATGAAAACCATGTAATGTATAATGATAGGGAGAGTGTGACACTTCTCAAGGGAGACGTCGAGAGACCATGTTTGCGAGGATAGGACAAACATGAAGTGAGCGTGCGGGTGAGTTGGAGAAAAGAGAGTGATAGCTACCTGAAGGAGCATGCATGCGAGAGAGATGGGCGTGAAAGGAGTGAACAAAAAAGGGATTCAAATATTTGATTTCGAGATGATGATACATGTAATCCATACTCGAACCAAAATTGATCTATCAAACATGCATACTCATATGAATTCACGCACATCTATGTTATTTAATATGTAGATATTACTGATCCATACATTTTAGTAGAACATAATTTGGTTAAATTTTTTCGAATTCAACCTTAAGATTTCGAGATCGTTGTATTTGTAAATCATATTATACATATAAAGGAGCAGAATTCTTTGTTATGCTTTTGAAAGTATATATAAAAAAATGATGTATATAGAATGTAATTCCAATTGAAAATGGATCCCGACCGAAAAAAAATAGTAGAATACAAACGGGATTCGAATTGAGTTGGCACGGTAAACGTGCATTGTGCAAAATTTGAACGAAGCGGGGAAAGTCACAGTAACCCCGCCCGAAACCAAAATCTGCGAGATGGAAATCACTACTGCCTATCCCTGCCGCGCAAAGCCTATATGCTGGATTTCTATAGGTTTTGATAGGGGTAGGTTTGTAATTTCACCCAAATGTGACGTAACCGCTTCTCACCCGGATTCATACACGGTGGGCGCCAAAACACAGTGTGCCCTCGGCTGAAATCAACTCCCTCCCCGATTCATATTCATACACGGTGGGCCAAAAAAAAACTCTCGTCGGCAAATATTTGGTGTATGCGAGATTACCGTCCTATCCCCAACCAACTAATGTTGTTGTGATGTAGTAGAAATTTGAAACGGGGGCTAAGTTTGTAAATTTCCTCGCATTTGAGACAAGCGCGCCCTGAATACATGGTCCCCCCCCCCCCTTCCTCTCTACCTCCCTTTTCCCCATTCGTACTCCGTGGGCGCCAAAACACCCTCTCCACCCCACCCTGCTTCGTCCGCCGCCGTCCGCCACCCCATCCACCGCCGTCCTCCTCCACCATGTCGGAGCTGATACCCCGACACCGTCGTCCATTACAAGAGATCGACCTCTCTCATCCACGCCTTCGGACCGGGATCCATGCATCCTGTCCTCTCGCTTCATCCCCGCCATCGTCCACCTTGCCAGCGCTGCTCCTACGACCATCTCGTCCACCGCGCACCGCCGCCACCGTCTACCCTCCTAGATCTGCTTCCACGCTGCCGACAGCCATCGCTACCGCAACACCGTCAAATTCTCAGTAGATGCGTACATGGCGCCGCACTAGAGGCGGTACTCTTTCGTATCTGCTCAACTTATTTATCGCAGCAAGAAAATAGATCGCCACTGCTTTACTCTGATTTCTTGTCTTGGTTGCGAAGTTGCCTTTGTCCGGTTTGCGCCTTCAGATCCGCCATGGGACGCTCAACACTATACTCCCAATGCTTATGGTTTTCCCCTTTTATATTCCACACTAGTTAAATCACAGAGACTAAATTTCAAAATTGGGTCGGTCGATTTTTGAGCTCGCGGAGTTCGCGGTGCGATCCAAGGCTCGGGTGGTTGTGGGGCCTCACGAACTAAGAAAACTCGGCGCTGGTGGGGGTGGGGTGGCGGAGGAACACAGGCGGTGGGGGCGGTGGTCCGCCCGGCCCGTGCAGGTGTTCTCAGATGGGAAGAATTAAGAGACGAAGAAGAACAAGGGTTAGGAGACGAGGATCTTCATCCAACCGCTTTGAAATGGTCGAGACAGTGGGAGTTGCATTCTTAATGCGCCTGTTCATCTTGTGTGGGCACTTGCACAACCAACATTTTATTATCCAAAATCTGATTGCTCTTCTTTACCATGTTCCTCTTCCGTTCTTCTTTAATATGTACTCTCTCCGTTCCTAAATACAAGTCTTTGTATAGATTCCACCATGGACTACATATGGAGCAAAATGAGTGAATCTACACTCTAAAATGTATCTGGATACATCTGTATGTGATCCATAATGGAAATCTCTACCAAGACTTATATTTTGGAACGGAGGGAGTATGCTAGTACTACAGTATGTTCCTTGTACTGAAGATGAGCAGGGACATTTGCAGTGTAGAGGTCTATACGGTCGGTTGTGATGGACACTTTGAGCCTCTTTGATTCGTAGGATCTTGTAAACATAGGAATAGGATTTGTAGTGGCCTGCCCACTTGAATCCTATAAGAATAGCAAGGAAATGCGCGGAGCTGTGTCGCCTTTGAGAGTTACACTGATATTAACAGTACCGCACCTTCACTTGAAGAGAGCTGGTTGAAAGGATCGAGATGGACCTAGAGGGGGGGGGTGAATAGGTACAATTACAAATTTTAATTATTACTTAGCAATTTTAGGCAATAGTGCGGAATATGAAGGTGAGCCTAACAGTTGCTAGTAAGTACGAAGTACTAGGCAAGTAACACAAGCATATAAGTGAGCAAGCACAATATGATGTAAGTAAGTGCAAACAAAACAAGTAACCACAAGTATAGAGTTAGGGTTAGGAATAACCGCAACTCCGGGAGACGAGGATGTATGCCGATGTTCACTTCCTTGGAGGGAAGCTAGTCACCGTTAGAGAGGTGGATGTTACCACGAAGGCACACCAACGCCACGAAGGCTCACCCTATTCTCCCTTTGAGACAACACCACGAAGGTGTTTCTCAACCACTAGTGGTAGACCTTGGGGTGGTCTCCAAACCCTCACAAACTTATCCGGGGGTAATCACAAAGGTTGATTCCTCTCCGAAAGACTCCTACCGCCTAGGGGTCTCCAACCTCCAAGAGTAACAAGATCGATGGGGATTTGCTCAAGACTTGCTCAAATCACGAATTCCTTGGGTGCAAAGAAGGAGGAGAAGTGGATCTATCACTTGATCGGACAACTTCTTTCCAAAGCTCTCAAATCCCTTGGGGATCTAAGATTTGGTGTGGAGAAATGAGAGAGAGTGTGAGAAGTGTTCTAGGGTTTGTTCAAAGTGAATGGTCAACCTCTCTCGTGGGGAGGAGAGGCAATATATATAGTGTGTGCTCAAATATGCCCATTGTAGTGCAAGTGACCGGGCAGGCCGGACATCCGGGCTGGTGGCCGGACATCCGACCTGTCAAGCCACTTGGAGAACAGGGCAGAACAGAGTAGGAAACAGAGGAGCCGGACATCCGGGGGTCAAGCCCGGACATCCGGCGAAAAAGGAAAGCCCGGACATCCGGAAGATCGCCGGACATCCGGAGGGCAAACCAGCATTTCACACGGTTCTGGACATCTACGGCCGGATTTCCGGGCCAAGTCCCGGATATCCGGCCAACAAAAAAACTGCAAGCGCCCCCAAAAGTAAAACATCCATAACTTTCTCATCCGGACTCCGATTTTGATGATCTTGGGCTCGTTTTGAAGCTATGGAAAAGCTCTAGGTCCTCACTTAGAGAACCACCCAAGATAAACCAAAATGGAGGATGCAAAGTATGCAAAGGTTAGATCATATATTTTGGGGAACCTAGTTGGCTTTGGATTTATTTGGTATATAGGATATGAGTGGAATTTTGTTGGATAGGAGTGAAATATGCCTATGTTGGAATATGATGTGAGGAAGTAGAAATAGAATATGTCGACTTGAGAAAATCTAGCACTATCCCCTTTGATCCCCTCTTAATAGTGCGGGATCCCTATAACTCAAGAAACATAAAATGAAACATCATTTTACCACTTCAACCTTGAGAGAACTCACTTCGTATGCTCTTGATCCACACACAATTTTGACGAACCGGGGACCAACACCTGAAATCTACTTGGCAGCCATTAGTCCCCTACATGTAGATTGTCATAAACAACAAAAACATAATGTAAGGGCATGATTGCACTTTCAATCTCCCCCTTTTTGTTTGTTGATGACAATCATACATGTAGTATCATAGATGTAATAAATAGTCTTAGCAATGATAATCATGGGAGCAAAATGGATACAGAATATGTTTAGTTACAATTTGCTTTTAGCTCCCCCTCATTATGTGCATGCGATGAATATATTAGGATAACCAACACAAAGGTTCGTATGATTCCATATGTAACTTAAAGAATTAAAGAAGTAAGAGACGAACACATATGAAATCCACATATGAAATCATCATAACACTTTAAATAAAATATGAAATCATCATAACACTTTAAATAGAATATGAAATCATCATAACACTTTAAATAGACTGAGAACATTTCATGGCCATGCCATAATCATAACATAGTCTCAAGCGAACAAGTACCATAGGTAGCAGCATAAACATAATCATAACATAGTCTCAAGCGAACAAGTACCATAGGTTGGAGTAACATATCATAGCATGACCATATTACTACGATACTACTTCTCCCCTTTGCCAAAAACAAGGAAAAAGGGCGAAAACTAAACAGTCTCAATCACTCGGGCGGATGTCATCATCAACATCAAGAAACTCGGGTAGTCAGCATGAGATGGAAAACCGAAAGTGGATGAGGATGGAGCTGCGGAAGAGGATCATCATCACTAACGGGACTCCCACGGTCACGGAGGCGCTGTTTGAGTATATTCTTGGAGATGACAAGGCGCTTCGAACATCATGATTCTGGCGACAATGAAGGTGATTGCCTTCATGATAGCGGTCGAGCCTTACCCAAGAATGATTCAAAATGGCTACGAGGACCGGTCGAGGAAGATGGAACAGAAGAACCAATGGGCTGAGTAGGAGCAGCTGTCCTCTCACCAAAGACCTCCTAGGCTGAGTAGAAGCCATAGCTGTCACACGCATGTGAGGAGGAGGTTTCAAATGGAGTGCACAGCTGACTTAACCACCTCAAAGGGAGCAGTGTGATCAATCGAGCCTGAATATATGGGGATGAGGAACTGGCGTCTGAATAAAACTGCAAAGACGGATCTCATGCCAAATGAAGTTGGCGGTGTCCAGAGGCACAGTGGGTTTCTCATGCATATGAACCATCAAGTCAATACAATAGTTGCGAGCCTTGAGCGATCTCCTTCTTAGGATACAGAGTCTGAAGCACACACCTGAAAGAGGATGAAGAAGGAGCACGGAAGATGGATACCTCATTGATTGGATATGCTTTTTCTTCATCGCTAGCTGAGAGGTAGGTTTTACAAGAGGCAAGCAAGCATCAATCCCTTTGGGCTTGCCCTCTGGATCCATACTTGTGGATGCAATGGCCAACACCGAGAGACCCAAAATCTGAACAAACCTGTCATAGGTGATGCTCAACAGAGTGTCATCGGTCATCCAAGTGAGGGTGTTGTCCGGACCAAAGAAACAGTGGCATAGAACGTAGAATGGCAGCTTCACTCCAATCACGCTGAAGGTCATTGCAGGACCAAGAGTCATGTCATCAATGATCTTGACTGGATCGTTAGGGAACATGGCAGGATTATCACGCAGAAGTTTAGATCCAAGTATGAGTGAGGAGCAAGGCCACGCCCATGGACAAAGCTGGAATAGAGATCCTGCTGCATACGAGTCCGGAACCGAGGATCTTCGGCATCCGCCACCATCTCATAGGGATTAACATCCCGACGGAATCAAGATATTGCCCTGCCCCCACAGTTGTGAAGTCGTGAGTGGGCGACCTCCACTATCGTGAAGCTCCATGGAGATGCGACGACCATGGGCAATGGGTATTGCGTAACCACGAACATGAGGCATCGGCGCCTCCTAGTACCGGGCTTGGACTGTCCAACAGATCGTCGTGGCGCATCGTCATCCTCTTCCTCTCCAACATAGTCCGCATCATCTGGATCCGAGGCCGACGGACTGGTGGATGGTGCTCGCTTCTTCTTCTTGGTGGAGACCTTCTTTTTCTTGGGCCGCGCATACTCATCGGAGTCGGTGGGGCCTTGTCGGCGATCAACTGGAATGGACAATGAATGGTTTCCAATAAGAAGGAGCCAAAGAACATGAACAAGGATACACCAAATTAAACCGTGGAATGAACAAATTACATTCCCATGGTTAAGTTGAGTAACCGAGTACATATAGAGGTGTTTGTAGGCTTAGGTAAACAGAACCTAAACGCGAGAGCAATAGATATGGCAATATGTACATTGAGAATAATGCAACCCAATAAGATTTTGTCACAAGCAAGGGGAGATGAGAAGAGATAGCACCCTTACCCCGAGTAGACACCTCGGGACGCTTGGGACCGCAGTTCTTGGTACGAGCCATGAAGAACTCCGGAGGTGAATCCCACCGAACACCGGCCCCTCCCGAGAGACTCAAGCCACAATCCAAGAAATGGATTGGATAGAATCGTAGATCGGGAGGAGAAGAGTCCGTTGGCAGGAGATCAGGGCCGGAGGTCGGAGGAGATGGTCGGGGCAGTACCGGAGTGGTGGCCAGGCGGCGGCGGCTGTGAGGGGAGATGAGGAAAGGGACGAAGGGAAGGAAAATGGAACTGCCCCCCCCCCAAACCCCACACCCCTTCCTGTATCTGCGACTTGCGGGTGTGGGCGGACATCCGGGCAAGGCCGGATATCCGCGAGTGGAAAACAGAGACCAGAGAAGCAGCGCCCGGATGTCCGGCCACTGACGGCAGTTCATGATCGTTTTGATGGGCAAGGAATTTTCACAGAGCCGGATGTCCGCGCGCGAGACCCGGATGTCCGATCATCTTTGGACGACGACACGCGAGGGGAGATGTGAAGGAGGGGCCGACTCGAGTAATTTTATATAGACACCGCCAAGTGGTTTACATGAGATTAATAAGGAGGACAACCTGAGGGCGTCTAAGGCCATGCTAAGATACATAAATAATCCAAACATGATTAGGAAGAAGGGTCCATATAAGCATTGTACAAGCGGTGACTGAGGTCACCATGTTTGAGCATATGGAACATAGTACCACAAAGATATAAACTTTGAGCACATGGTCACTACTCCATCATATGAAAGTATCCTAGTTTGAAAAACTATGATAACTTTGAGAGTGTTTGTTCAATTTATCCATTATGTAAGGTGAGAGAACTCATGGATTGAGTGTCTCCCCCTAAATATATGCCTACATCAAGACAAGACATTAAGTTTAAGCATGGATGAGTACTAGATTTCACATAATGTTGTCAAGCTCCAAGATACCAAGTTCACGCCGAAGTCGACAGAACCTTGCTTCATCCAATGGTTTGGTGAAAATATCTGCCAGTTGCAAATCTGTCCCAATGTGATCAATGTGAATATCGCCTTTCTCAACATGATCTCTCAAGAAGTGATATCTAATATCAATGTGTTTGGTGCGGAGATGATCCTTGGGGTTCTCGGCAATGTTGATAGCACTTTCATTATCACATAGAAGAGGCACATGTCTATAGGTGATACCATAATCCTTCAAAGTTTGCCTCATCCATAATAACCGAGTTTACTGGCTGGCGGCATCAATGTATTCAGCTTCTGCGGTAGAGAGGGCAATACAATTTTGTTTCTTCGATGACCAACTTACCAAGGAGCGTCCAAGAAATTGACATGCACCGGAGGTGGACTTACGATCCACTTTGTCTCCGGCCCAATCCGCATCCGTGTATCAATGAGATCAAACTTAGCATCCTTGGGATACCATAGACCCAACTTTGGGCGTGAACAAGGTATCTAAGAGTATGCTTAACCGCTTTATGATGACTTTCCCTAGGGAAGCTTGAAATCTAGCACACATGCATACACTAAACATGATGTCTGGTCTAGATGCACAAAGATAAAGCAATGAACCAATCATAGAGCGGTATTTAGATGGGTCAAGGGATACCGTCTGTGTCTTCATGAGTGTTATTTTGGTTGGCATTGGTGTCTTACATGGACTAGCATCAGACATACCAAACTTCTCTAGGATATCCTTGAGGTACTTTGCTTGGGACAAGAAAATTCCTTCTTGAAATTGTTGAATTTGAAAACCAAGGAAGAACTTCAAATCCGCATTGAGTGACATTTCAAAATTCTTGGTCATTGAAGCCGCAAACTTCTTACACAAATGAATGTTAGGAGAAACAAAAATGATATCATCTACATAGATTTGGCATAAGATCAAATCACCCTTATCCCTCTTAGTAAAAAGAGTAGGATCGATCACCCCTCTCACAAAACCATCATCGAGTAAAAACTTCTTAAGATGATCATACCAAGCACGAGGTGCTTGTTTGAGGCCATACAAAGCCTTATGAAGTTTATACACATAGTCTTTGTGATCGGGATCAACGAACCCAGGTGGTTGTGATACATATACTTCTTCTTGTAGAGGACCGTTAAGGATAGCACTCTTCACATCCATTTGATGTAGTGTAAAACCATAGAAAGCAGCATAAGCAAGTAAGATGCGAATAGATTTAAGACAGGCAACGGGGGCAAAGGTCTCACCAAAGTCCAAACCTTCAACTTGTGAGTACCCTTGTGCCACTAACCTTGCCTTGTTTCGCATGATTACACCATTCTCATCTTGTTTGTTCTTGAAAATCCATTTTGTTCCAATGACGTTGTGTTCGGTAGGTGGCCTCTTGACTAATGACCACACTTGGTTGTGTTCAAAACTGTTCAACTCTTCTTGCATAGCAACTAGCCAATCGTTGTCCATCAATGCATCTTGTACCTTGATGGGTTCAAAACTAGACACAAAAGAGAAGTGAGCACAAAAGTTGGTCAAGTGTTTACGAGTGACTCTACCTTCCGATATGCGGTGAGTATTTTGTCAACATCAACACGACCGCCACTCGTGGCATGATAGAGGTAAGGGTTTCACGAGGTTCAACTTCATGTCCATCATCCACATCCTCAACATATGGATCATTAATGTGTGGAGGAAGATCTTCTTGTTCATATTGCATTTGTTGAGGTTCATCATCAATGATTGGACTTTCTTGTTCTTGTTCTTGAAGATTGTCATGAGGAGGAGCTTGATCATCCTCTTCAACTTGGGCTAAAGGTATCGGTTGAGCAATAGGGGCTTGTGGTGTTATGAATGTTGAAGTAGTTTGATGATGTGTGAGAATTCTATCTTCTTCTTCATCATCATGAGGTCCTTGTTCCATAGGAAGAAGTGCACCAACACCCATGGTCAAAATGTCTTGAGAAGAATCTTCTTCACCTACATCACTTAGATCAACTTGCTCCCCATGGGAGCCATTAAATTCATCAAACACCATGTCACAAGTTTCTACAACACATCCATTGGATTTGTTGTAGACTCTATATGCGTGAGAGTTTGATCCATAGCCAACAAATATACCCTCAATTGTTTTGGATTGAAATTTTCCTAACCTTTCTCTTTTGTTGAGGATGAAACATTTGCACCCAAATACACGAAAGTACTTGACATTTGGCTTGTTTCCAGTTAGAAGCTCATATGGAGTCTTTTCCAATATAGTGCGGAGGAAAAGCCGGTTTGATGCATGACATGCGGTGTTGACAACTTGCCCGAAACTATGTGGTGACTTGTATTCATCCAACATGGACCTTGCCATCTCCACAAGGGTGCGGTTCTTCCTTTCGGCTACACCATTTTGCTGAGGAGTGTATGGAGCTGAATATTGATGCTCAATCCCTTCATCACTAAGGAATTCTTCCAAGGTATAGTTCTTGAACTCAGATCCATTGTCACTTCTTATTGCCAAGATTTCTTTGTCAAACTTGCTTTGTGCTTGCTTGGCAAAGTCAATGAAAGTGATCTTCGTTTCGTCCTTGGACTTGAGGAAAAACACCCATGTATATCTTGAGTAATCATCAACAATGACAAGTCCATACTTTTTCCCACCAAGACTATCCCATGAAGGAGGCCCAAAGAGATCCATATGAAGGAGCTCCAAAGGCCTTGAAGTAGACACAATATTCTTGGGTGGGTGCTTTGATTGATGTTGCTTCCCGGCTATACATGCACTACACACACGATCTTTCTCAATAGAGACATTTCATTTGTGATAGCCACCTTACCCAACCCAAGTACCTGTCCTTTTGATCCTCCACCAAACATAATGCTCATAAATGGTTGAATAGCTTCCATGAAATCGTAGAGCAATTTGCTATCTCCGGTCATATGATTGGTACATCCACTATCAATCACCCATTTTACTCCACCGGAGAAAGCTACCTACACACAATTATTACTTGGTTAGAGGCACCCATTTTACAATGGGACCTCTCAAGTTAGTCACAAGGGTCTTAGGGACCCAAATAGCATAAAAACGAAATGCCTTTTGGGGACCAACAAACTTTGCATAAACTTCTCCATCCTTAGTCTTACGCAGTACATAGGATGGAGGCATGAACTCTTTTGGCTTGTTGAGAGTGGGCATGCCCCTTGTGGCCTTCCCGCTAACAACCTTACGTTTCTCCTTGTGTCCTTCTCGTACAAAGGTTTCTTTTAAAGGGGTGGTGCACTTTTGGGAGGACGTCTTCTTCTTCTTGTGCTTGGGTCAAACCAAGTCCCTCTTTAATGAACGCTTCATTGTGTTGGCTCAACACCTCATTAAGGTTCTTTTGCCCTTGAGCACATGTCATGAGCCCTTTCTCGATTTGAGCTTTGAGAAACCGATTCTCCTCAAGAATGGATGCTAGATCACTACTAGAGTTAGTAGAACATGCATCAACATTGATAATAGGAGATGAGTAAGCCTTAGCTAGAGTTTCAAGATAAGTAAGTTTGAGTGTCTCAAAACTCTTTGTAAGAAGGGTGAGCTCTTCTTCCTTAGTCTTGAGAGACACGGATAGAAGCTCACAATCCTTAGTGAGAGAAGCATGAGACTTTGCAAGCTTACTTTTATCATTCATCAACTCTTCACAAGAGCCAATAGCCTTATTCAAGGCGGCAAGATCTTTAGTATGAACATCAATATTTGCACCAATTTTTAAGCATAGTTCATCATTTCGTGCTTCCTCATATTTGACTTTCCGCTCAAGGATTTCACATTTTCCTTTTCCTCGATGACGAGGGTTTGAGTTCCTTAATGGAGATGGTGTGCTTACTCACCATCTCCATAAGCATCTGAAACATAGTGAGCTTCTTTCCTTTGAGGGAGCACATGAACTTATTAAGTTTAGCAAGCATAGGATCAGTTAGATCATCATCCTCATAACTATCCTCCGCATCAAGATACTCATCACTAGGAGTAGAAGGAGTGAAAAGAGGAGGATTTGATCGTGGAGTTACCTTGACCTTGTCAGAAGAGCTTTGGTCCTCTTCTTCTTCAACCATGGCCTTTGCCATTAGGCATTTGTGGCGTTGCCCTTGTAATCTTTCATGTAGTTGTAGGTGACCACGTCACAACTCTTGTTTACTAACCTCAAGGTGTTTTGAGAGTCTTGAGCAACTCCGGCAACACCACTAACATCATCCGGATCAGATTCTTCTTGAGCAACCATTGCCTTTCCATCTCTCTTCTTGAGCTTGGAGTTCAAAGGATTTGGCAACTTCTTCTTGGGAAAGGTCTTGGGAAACCTTGGTTTATCTTCTCTCTTCTCATAAGGGCACTTTCGTTGGAGAAGTGATTGGTTTCTTCACAGTTGTAGCATTTTCTTACTTTCTTCTTTTGAAATCTTCCCTTGAATTTACCCGCTAAACTTCTTGACAAAAGAGCCATGTCTTCATATGTAGGGCCCTCGTCGGTTCAATCTCATCACCATCTTCGTCATCCTCTTCTTCTTCTTCACTTTGTTCATCTTCACATACATGCTTGGCCTTCAATGCAAGATTGATCTTTGATGATGGGGAACCTTGCATGGCAAGATGTTTTGTGGCATTAGTCTTTGACTCTTCAAATAGTTGAAAGGTGGATACGATGTCATCTGTAGTCATTTCCTTGAAGGTATGGTGTTGTCTTATGTCCCACACCATTTGATGGTGGAATGGAGCAAGAGCATGAAGTAACTTATCCACAAGGAACCTCTTAGTCATGTTGAATCCATCTTGTGGCTTGTCACACTCACATGACTCAATATCGGCAGTGAGTGTCATGAGACGCTCATGGAGTTGATTGGGGGTTTCACCTTTCTCCATACAAAAGTTTTGCAATTGCCCCTTGGCAATTTCATATTGAGCACTGAAAGTGCAATCATGCCCTTAAATCATATTTTGATGTTGATGACAACACATATGCTCGGGACTAATCATGTTTATCAAGTATATCTCAGGATTGTGTTCCAAAGATCGTATGCATGGATCATGACTAGGGACAAAAAGCATATAACTCATGAATGGAGATACAAGGTGTTAACTTCATTTATGTTTTGTTCTTGAGTATAGGGATCCCGCACTATTAAGAGGGGATCGATGTATCTGTGAAAAACTTGCTCAAAGCTGGTATCTATATACCTTACCTTGGACGTCCGGCACTCTCGGACGTCCGGTCCTTCTGATTGCCGGACGTCCGGGGCGCTTACGGACGTCCGACACTTCCACAACAGAAACATTTTTGCGGATGTCCGGAACCTCCGGACGTCAAACACTTTCACATCGAAACTTTCTTACGGATGTCGGCCCTTCGGACGACCGTATCTGTACACTGGTTTGTGGGTCACACTTTTCACAGGCGGCGAAACATTTTGCGGATGTCCGGAACTCTCCGGACGTCCGACAATTTCGCATCAGAAGCATTCTTACGGATGTCCGGCCCTGCTCGGACGACCGTATCCTGTACATTGGTTTGTGGGTCACACTTTTCACAGCGGTCGGTCGTCCGATGACTGTCGGACGTCCGGACCCATTTGGGCCTCCGGACGTCCGGCCATCCTGTACCCCAAACGGTCACCTTTTTCCCACCACATATATATACTCCTTTCCCTTCCACGGGTTTGAGTTGACCATTCACTTTGAACAAACCTTAGAACACTTCTCACACTCTCTCTCATTTCTCCACACCAAATCCTAGATCCTCAAGGGATTTGAGAGCTTTGAAAAGAAGCTGTCTGATCAAGTGATAGATCCACTTCTCCTCCTTCAGTGCACCCAAGGAATTCGTGATTTGAGAAAGTCTTGAGCAAATCCCCATCGGTCTTGTTACTCTTGGAGGTTGGAGACTCCTAGGCGGTAGGAGTCTTCGGAGAGAATCGACCTTTGTGATTACCCGGATAAGTTTGTGAGGGTTTGGAGACCACCCAAGGTCTACCACTAGTGGTTGAGAAACGCCTTCGTGGCGTTGTCTCAAAGGGAGAATAGGGTGAGCCTTCGTGGCGTTGGTGTGCCTTCGTGGTAACATCCACCTCTCTAACGGTGACTAGCTTCCCTCCAAGGAAGTGAACATCGGCATACATCCTCGTCTCCCGAGTTGCGGTTATTCCTAACCCTAACTCCATACTTGTGGTTACTTGTTTTGGTTTGCACTTACTTACATCATATTGTGCTTGCTCACTTATATACTTGTGCTACTTGCCTAGTACTTCATACTTATTAGCAATTGTTAGGCTCACTTTCATATTCCGCACTATTGCCTAAAATTGCTAAGTAATAATTAAAATTTGTAATTGTACCTATTCACCCCCCTCTAGGTCCATCTCGATCCTTTCAATTGGTATCGAGCCTCGTGCTCTATTCTTGTGGCTTAACCGCCCTAGGCGAGATGAACCCAGATGGGACTCCACAGTTGTAGATCCTAAGGGTAAAGGTGAGGCTTCTTACAAGTCAAGTCCTTTACATCGGAGGATCTAGAGCGAGCCCTTGCTAAGCAAAAAGAGGAGCATGATGCTTCTCTTGAGGCCTTGGTCCAAATGAGATTAGCCACGTTGTCCTCGGTGCTTGCACCACTCTCGGGTGGTGCTGCCTCAAGGCCAACTGTGCCTACTCCATCACTTGGTCAACAACCTCCTAACAATGAACACGCCAGTGTTCCTTGGCTTTATGCAAGACCTCAGGTTGAGAAACCAAGATATAATCCTCAAGGCAGTCCTCCTTTGCTTAGTTCCACTTCCGATTTTCCTTTGTGGAGAGTTGCTATGCAAGACCATCTTCGACATGGAAACGATGAGATGTTGGAGATCTTGGAGTATGGCTATCATGTGGTTGATCCAAAGAACCCCACTCCGAGAGAAATATATGACAAGAACCTCAATGACACTGCAATCATGTGGATAAGGAGAGGCTTGGATGAAAAGCAAAGGAGACCGTTCATACACATCACAAGTGCCAAGGAACTATGGGAAACTGTTATGCGATCCAAAGCGGCACTTCTACCCTCCGGAGTGCTCAATATGAAATTTCCAAGGGCAATTGCAAAACTTTTATATGGAGAAAGGTGAAACCCCAATCAACTCCATGGCGTCTCATGACACTCACTTGCCGATATTGAGTCATGTGAGTGTGACAAGACACAAGATGGATTCAACATGACTAAGAGGTTCCTTGTGGATAAGTTACTCCATGCTCTTGCTCCATTTCACCATCAAATGGTGTGGGACATAAGACAACACCATACCTTCAAGGAAATGACTACAGATGACATCGTATCCACCTTTCAACTATTTGAAGAGTCAAAGACTAATGCCACAAAACATCTTGCCATGCATGGTTCTCCATCATCAAAGATCAATCTTGCATTGAAGGCCAAGCATGTATGTGAAGATGAACAAAGTGAAGAAGAAGAAGAGGATGACGAAGATGGTGATGAGATTGAATCTGACGAGGGCCCTACATATGAAGACATGGCTCTTTTTGTCAAGAAGTTTAAGCGGGTAAGTTCAAGGAAGATTCGGAAGAAGAAAGTAAGAAAATGCTACAACTGTGAAGAAACCAATCACTTCTCCAACGAGTGCCCTTATGAGAAGAGAGAAGATAAACCAAGGTTTCCCAAGACCTTTCCCAAGAAGAAGTTGCCAAATCCTTTGAACTCCAAGCTCAAGAAGAGAGATGGAAAGGCAATGGTTGCTCAAGAAGAATCTGATCCGGATGATGTTAGTGGTGTTGCCGGAGTTGCTCAAGACTCTCAAAACACTTTGAGGTTAGTGAACAAGAGTGGTGACGTGGTCACCTACAACTACATGAAAGATTACAAGGGCAACGCTCACAAATGCCTAATGGCAAAGGCCATGGTTGAAGAAGAAGAGGACCAACGCTCTTCTGACAAGGTCAAGGTAACTCCACGATCAAATCCTCCTCTTTTCACGCCTTCTACTTCTAGTGATGAGTATCTTGATGCGGAGGATAGTTATGAGGATGATGATCTAACTGATCCTATGCTTGCTAAACTTAATAAGTTCATGTGCTCTCTCAAAGGAAGGAAGCTCACTATGTTTCGTATGCTTATGGAGATGGTGAGTAAGCACACCATCTCCATTAAGGAACTCGAAACCCTCGTCATCAAGGAAAAGGAAAAATATGAAATCCTTGAGCGGAAAGTCAAATATGAGGAAGCACGAAATGATGAACTATGCTTAAAAATTGGTGCAAATATTGATGTTCATACTAAAGATCTTGCCTCCTTGAAAAAGGCTATTGGCTCTTGTGAAGAGTTGATGAATGATAAAAGCAAGCTTGCAAAGTCTCATGCTTCTCTCACTAAGGATTGTGAGCTTCTATCCGTGTCTCTCAAGACTAAGGAAGAAGAGCTCACCCTTCTTACAAAGAGTTTTGAGACACTCAAACTTACTTATCTTGAAACTCTAGCCAAGGCTTACTCATCTCCTATTATCAATGTTGATGCATGTTCTACTAACTCTAGTAGTGATCTAGCATCCATCCTTGAGGAGAATCGGTTTCTCAAAGCTCAAATCGAGAAAGGGCTCATGACATGTGCTCAAGGGCAAAAGAACCTTAATGAGGTGTTGAGCCAACACAATGAAGCGTTAACAAAGAGGGACTCGGGTTTGACCCAAGCACAAGCAAGAAGAAGGCGTCCTCCCAAAATTGCACCACCCCTTTAAAAGAAACCTTTGTACGAGAAGGACACAAGGAGAAAGGTAAGGTTGTTAGTGGGAAGGCCACAAGGGCATGCCCACTCTCAACAAGCCAAAGAGTTCATGCCTCCATCCTATGTCTTGTGTAAGACTTAGGATGGAGAAGTTTATCTAAAGTTTGTTGGCCCCAAAAGGCATTTCGTTTTTATGCTATTTGGGTCCCTAAGACCCTTGTGACTAACTTGAGAGGTCCCATTGTAAAATGGGTGCCTCTAACCAAGTAATAATTGTGTGTAGGTAGCTTTCTCCGGTGGAGTAAAATGGGTGATTGATAGTGGATGTACCAATCATATGACCGGAGATAGCAAATTGCTCTACGATTTCATGGAAGCTATTCAACCATTTATGAGCATTATGTTTGGTGGAGGATCAAAAGGACAGGTACTTGGGTTGGGTAAGGTGGCTATCACAAATGACATGTCTCTTGCAAATGTCATGCTTGTCCAATCCCTTAAATATCATTTGCTTTCATCCGCCAATTGGCTTCATTGGTTATGATACACTATTTGGACTAACGGATTGAAAGTCTTTAAGAGATACTCTCAAGTGGCCTTTGTTGGAGAGTTGGATGGCAACCTTTACACGGTCGATTTCTCGAAGAGAGCTCATTCCATGCAACTTGTCTAATGGCCAAGGCCGACAAGGGGTGGCTATGGCATCGCCGGCTAGCCCATGTCGGCATGAGGAATCTTCAAGATCTCTTAAAGGGAATCACATCCTTGGACTAACAAATGTCTCTTTTGAGAAAGATCGTGTGTAGTGCATGTATAGCCGGAAGCAACATCAATCAAAGCACCCACCCAAGAATATTGTGTCTACTTCAAGGCCTTTGGAGCTCCTTCATGTGGATCTCTTTGGGCCTCCTTCATGGGATAGTCTTGGTGGGAAAAGTATGGACTTGTCATTGTTGATGATTACTCAAGATATACATGGGTGTTTTCCTCAAGTCCAAGGATCGAAACGAAGATCACTTTCATTGACTTTGCCAAGCAAGCACAACGCATAAGTTTGACAAAGAAATCTTGGCAATAAGAAGTGACAATGGATCTGAGTTCAAAACTATACCTTGGAAGAATTCCTTAGTGATGAAGGGATTGAGCATCAATATTCAGCTCCATACACTCCTCAGCAAAATGGTGTAGCCGAAAGGAAGAATCGCACACTTGTGGAGATGGCAAGGTCCATGTTGGATGAATACAAGTCACCACATAGTTTCTAGGCCGAAGCTGTCAACACCGCATGTCATGCATCAAACCGGCTTTTCCTCCGCACTATATTGGAAAAGACTCCATATGAGCTTCTAACTGGAAACAAGCCAAATGTCAAGTACTTTTGTGTATTTGGGTGCAAATGTTTCATCCTCAACAAAAGAGAAAGGTTAGGAAAATTTCAATCCAAAACAATTGAGGGTATATTTGTTGGCTATGGATCAAACTCTCACGCATATAGAGTCTACAACAAATCCAATGGATGTGTGGTAGAAACTTGTGACGTGGTGTTTGATGAATTTAATGGCTCCCATGGGGAGAAAGTTGATCTAAGTGATGTAGGTGAAGAAGATTCTTCTCAAGACATTTTGACCATGGGTGTTGGTGCACTTCTTCCTATGGAACAAGAACCTCATGATGATGAAGAAGAAGATAGACGTCTTACACATCATCAAACTACTTCAACATTCATAACACCACAAGCCCCTATTGCTCAACCGATACCTTTAGCCCAAGTTGAAGAGGATGATCAAGCTCCTCCTCATGACAATCTTCAAGAACAAGAACAAGAAAGTCCAATCATTGATGATGAACCTCAACAAATGCAATATGAACAAGAAGATCTTCCTCCACACATTAATGATCCATATGTTGAGGATGTGGATGATGGACATGAAGTTGAACCTCGTGAAACCCTTACCTCTATCATGCCACGAGTGGCCGGTCGGGTTGATGTTGACAAAATACTCACCGGCATATCGGAAGGTAGAGTCACTCGTAAACACTTGACCAACTTTTGTGCTCACTTCTCTTTTGTGTCTAGTTTTGAACCCATCAAGGTACAAGATGCATTGATAGACAACGATTGGCTAGTTGTTATGCAAGAAGAGTTGAACAGTTTTGAACGCAACCAAGTGTGGTCGTTACTCAAGAGGCCACCTACCGAACACAACGTCATTGGAACAAAATGGATTTTCAAGAACAAACAAGATGAGAATGGTGTAATCATCCGAAACAAGGCAAGGTTAGTGGCACAAGGGTACTCACAAGTTGAAGGTTTGGACTTTGGTGAGACCTTTGCCCCGTTGCCGTCTTGAATCCATTCGCATCTTACTTGCTTATGCTGCTTTCAATGGTTTTACATTACATCAAATGGATGTGAAGTGTGCTTTTCTTAACGGTCCTCTACAAGAAGAAGTATATGTATCACAACCACCTGGTTCGTTGATCCCGATCACAAAGACTATGTGTATAAACTTCATAAGGCTTTGTATGGCCTCAAACAAGCACCTCGTGCTTGGTATGATCATCTTAAGAAGTTTTACTCGATGATGGTTTTGTCGGAGGGTGATCGATCCTACTCTTTTTACTAAGAGGATAAGGGTGATTTGATCTTATGCCAAATCTATGTAGATGATATCATTTTGGTTCTCCTAACATTCATTTGTGCAAGAAGTTTGCGGCTTCAATGACCAAGAATTTTGAAATGTCACTCAATGCGGTTTGAAGTTCTTCCTTGGTTTTCAAATTCAACAATTTCAAGAAGGAATTTTCTTGTCTCAAGCAAAGTACCTCAAGGATATCCTAGAAGTTTGGTATGTCGATGCTAGTCCATGTAAGACACCAATGCCAACCAAAATAACACTCACTCGAAGACACAGACGGTATCCCTTGACCCATCTAAATACCGCTCTATGATTGGTTCATTGCTTTATCTTTGTGCATCTAGACCAGACATCATGTTTAGTGTATGCATGTGTGCTAGATTTCAAGCTTCCCTAGGGAAAGTCATCATAAAGGCGGTTAAGCATATTCTTAGATACCTTGTTCACACCCCAAAGTTGGGTCTATGGTATCCCAAGGATGCTAAGTTTGATCTCATTGGATACGGGATGCGGATTGGGCGGAGACAAAGTGGATCGTAAGTCCACCTCCGGTGCATGTCAATTTCTTGGGCGCTCTTTGGTAAGTTGGTCATCGAAGAAACAAAATTGTATTGCCCTCTCTCTGCGAAGCTGAATACATTGCTGCCGCCAGCCAGTAACTCAGTTATTATGGATGAGGCAAACTTTGAAGGATTATGGTATCACCTATAGACATGTGCCTCTTCTATGTGATAATGAAAGTGCTATCAACATTCTTGAGAACCCCAAGGATCATCTCCGCACCAAACACATTGATATTAGATATCACTTCTTGAGAGATCATGTTGAGAAAGGCGATATTCACATTGATCACATTGGGACAGATTTGCAATGGCGGATATTTTCACCAAACCATTGGATGAAGCAAGGTTACATCGACTTAGGCGTGAACTTGGTATCTTGGAGCTTGACAACATTATGTGAAATCTAGTACTCATCCATGATTAAACTTAATGTCTTGTCGTGATGTAGGCATATATTTAGGGGGAGACACTCAATTCATGAGTTCTCTCACCTTACATAATGCATAAATTGAACAAACACTCTCAAAGTTATCATAGTTTTTTTTAATAAAAACTAGGATACTTTAATATGATGGAGTAGTGACTATGCACTTAAAGTACAAATCTTTCTGTGTCATGTCATGTCTACTCAGACATGGTGGCGTTAGCCACCACTTGTAGTCTATGCCTATGATTGAGTAAGGTGGGATCTGAGTTCCTTCATAAATAAGTTTTACTGTGAGAAAATGTTTTCCTCATCATCATTATCAGCCCTCCTGTCCAAACTTCTGGCTCCGGACATCCGGAAGGTTCCGGACGTCCGTGTGGTATTTCACTGCCGGACGTCCGCAAAACTCCGGACGTCCGTATATTCTACTCTGGTTCCCTTCGACCGGTTGTCCGGCCTCACCGCACGTCCGTAAAAACCATTCTGGTTCACTCAAGTTTGACCTAGCAAATGAAGCTTCGGACGTCCGGAAGACTCCGGATGTCCGTAAGAACCGTTCTGTTACAATATGCCCGGTCGTCCGATGCCATCGGACGTCCGTAAAAGCATCTCTGTTATCCTTCTTTGCTGATGGTCCTGACTCCGGTCGTCCGTCTGTTTCCGGATGTCCGGTCGCATATATAACTCCGGTCGTCCGAAGGCCCCGGACGTCCGTACGTTTCTACGAGGGTCTATATATACTGCGCCCTAGGGTTTTTAGTCAACCAACCCCATCCTCGTCAGTTCGCCGCCGCCGCCGGTTCTGTCGTGCGGCCCCTCCCCGCAACCGCCCGCCGCCGTAACCCTCGCCGGGGTGTCTCCCCGCCGCGGATCTGAGACTTGCCGTCCGGCCCGTCCAGCCGTTCTGCTCGGGGCTTCTCTTCCCGTCCGTCCGTCGATCCCCTGCTCTGGTACGTCGCTTGGCTCTTCCGTGCTCTTCCTCGCCTAGTAGGGCAAACCCCCCTCCCTCTCTTCACTTGTCACCCTGGTCTATGGAGGGGTGTTGACATGGGCTTTCCTTCTCCCCTAGGTCATGATGCCTCGGTCCAAGCACTCCGCACGCAAGCAAGTCGCCGGAGGGCCGGCGCGTCCGTCTCGTCGTGGTGGTTCCAACGACTCCGAAGAGGCAGATCGCCCTCGGAAGCGTGCGCTCGTCCTCCCAGCTCGTCCAAAGTGATTCCTCTTGGAGGGTCAGATTTTGAGGATGAGCTTGAAGAGGTGGATCCGTCCCGATGATTGGCGTCCGTCGCTGCCCCCAAGCCCGCACTCGTCGTCCAACATTTCAACCTCCTCCTCCTCGGTGCAACCCCACGGTGATGCCGTCACATCTCCTTGAGCCTCCACTAGCACTAGGCCGTCATGTTAAGCGTTTCAATGAAGTCCCCAAATCTTCATATCTCAAATTGCGTCGTGATGTAGATCAATTTACTGTTGCTAGGGATTCTCGGGATAGTCGCTTTCGCACGAATGTCCAAGCCGACATCTTCACCATGATTGTCGTTCCTAAAGGCTTGTCACTTCATGTTTGCATTGATCTTGAGCACATTCGCACTCATCCGGAGAAATATCCGGGAGCCATTGAGCTCATTGAGTCGTCAAACCTAGCTGCCCCATTCACCTTTCAACACGATTTTAACCAGGCTGCCATCCATCAGTTTTATGCCACTTGTTACTTTGCCCGATAACACCGTCACATGGATGACCTCGACATCGCTCTCCACAGATCTTATCTTTGAGTTTGTCACCGCACTTGGATTTCCGACCTTTGGGTTCAAAATCCACAAGGATGACCCCAACCATAAGCCCAAAGGCATTGCGGTTTGTGCGGATCTCCTTAGACCCCTATCATCTTTGTCTGATACTGAAAAACAAAAGGGTCTAAACCAAGTCTCTATTTGGCGTTTTCCATTCAACATCATTTATCAGTGTGTCATCCGCACCATTTATCCCAAGATGGGTTACAAGGGCTCCTGTAGCAGCTACTGCATTGATCTCATGCATCGCCTTTACACATCTCCTAAAGGGAAGATAAATGTTCCACACTTTATATGGCATGAGATTAGCCTTGCTAGCTTCCGGCACAAGCGGGCTTTTCCTCATGCACCTTTTCTTCAGGAATTTATCGAGAGTGCAGCTCCTTTCCCATTGCACGCACTCATATGCATGAGAGATGGGTCATCCCACCTCACATGGCGGCTGACCATGTTCCTCCTCCTCCGCTCTTGCTAGTCGCACCGCCGCTTAGTTTTCCTCGCACGCTAACCATCCTCATTCGGTGATGCCTCCTTTGGGCGCATTGCTCGTTTTCTTGGGAAGGCTCATTCAGCCATGATGAAGATGTTCACCTTCCATGCTCCCAACACCACGATGTGGTCACTCGCATGGTCACTTCCAAGAACGCTCTCAAGGCTCGTCTGCGAGACTCATGCGTATATGATGTGAGTGACGATGGCGTCTTCTGCAGAACCCCTTCGATTTTGGTTTCCCTCCGGTCTGAGTGGGCTGATTTCTTTGATGAGACTGGTGGCGGTGGTGTTCATGATGATGATGATGAGGATGAGCTTTAATACTATCATGTCATTCCCTCTTTTTTTGGATACTTGATGCCAAAGGGGAGTAGGCTCCATATGCATTACTCTAGCTCATTATGTAATCGAACCTATGTTAGGAGTAGTTTGTTGAACTATGTTATGGGTTGTTGAACTATGTTATAAGTTTGTTAGTTATGAATCTATATGATATATGAATTGATCCATTTGTTGGTTATGAGTTTGGTGAATCTATATGAATTGATCTATATGAAGTGATCCAACTATTGTGGCATCAGTTTGAGGGGGAGCCCTCTCGCTACTCGCTACCTATTCTTATTATGGATATTGATCTCCACAACAAATACTTCCGATTACTATTATGAGTATGCATATGAGTTGTCATCAACTACCAAAAAGGGGGATATTGAAAGTGCAATCATGCCCTTAAATCATATTTTGATGTTGATGACAACACATATGCTCGGGACTAATCATGTTTATCAAGTATATCTCAGGATTGTGTTCCAAAGACCGTATGCATGGATCATGACTAGGGACAAAAAGCATATAACTCATGAATGGAGATACAAGGTGTTAACTTCATTTATGTTTTGTTCTTGAGTATAGGGATCCCGCACTATTAAGAGGGATCGATGGATCTGTGAAAAACTTGCTCAAAGCTGGTATCTATATACCTTACCTTGGACGTCCGGCGCTCTCGGACGTCCGGTCCTTCTGATTGCCGGACGTCCGGACACTTACGGACGTCCGACACTTCCACAACAGAAACATTTTGCGGATGTCGGAACCCTCCGGACGTCCGACACTTTCACATCGAAACTTTCTTACGGATGTCGGCCCTTTCGGACGGCCGTATCTATACTAATCGGTTTGTGGGTCACACTTTTCACAGCGGCGAAACATTTTTGCGGATGTCCGGAACTCTCGGACGTCCGACACTTCGCATCGAAGCATTCTTACGGATGTCGGCCCTGCTCGGACGACCGTATCCTGTACATTGGTTTGTGGGTCACACTTTTCACAGTGATCGGTCGTCCGATGACTGCCGGACGTCCGGACCCATTTAGACCTCCGGACGTCCGGCGTTCTCCGGACGTCCGGCCATCTATACCCCAAGCGGTCACCTTTTCCCACCATATATATACTCCTTTCCCTTCCACGGGTTTGAGTTGACCATTCACTTTGAACAAACCTTAGAACACTTCTCACACTCTCTCTCATTTCTCCACACAAATCCTAGATCCTCAAGGGATTTGAGAGCTTTGAAAAAGTTGTCCGATCAAGTGATAGATCCACTTCTCCTCCTTCTTTGCACCCAAGGAATTCATGATTTGAGCAAGTCTTGAGCAAATCCCCATCGGTCTTATTACTCTTGGAGGTTGGAGACTCCTAGGCGGTAGGAGTCTTTAGGAGAGAATCGACCTTTGTGATTACCCCGGATAAGTTTGTGAGGTTTGGAGACCACCCAAGGTCTACCACTAGTGGTTGAAAGCATGCCTTGGCGTTGTCTCAAAGGGAGAATAGGGTGAGCCTTCGTGGCGTTGGTGTGCCTTCGTGGTAACATCCACCTCTCTAACGGTGACTAGCTTCCCTCCAAGGAAGTGAACATCGGCATACATCCTCGTCTCCCGGAGTTGCGGTTATTCCTAACCCTAACTCCATACTTGTGGTTACTTGTTTTGGTTTGCACTTACTTACATCATATTGTGCTTGCTCACTTATATACTTGTGCTACTTGCCTAGTACTTCATACTTATTAGCAATTGTTAGGCTCACTTTCATATTCCGCACTATTGCCTAAAATTGCTAAGTAATAATTAAAATTTGTAATTGTACCTATTCACCCCCCCCCCCCTCTAGGTCCATCTCGATCCTTTCAAGCACTACGGAGGGTAGAAGTGCCAGTTTTGGATCGTACAACAGTTTCCCATAGTTCCTTGGCACTTGTGATGTGTATGAATGGTCTCCTTTGCTTTTCATCCAAACCTCTCCTTATCCACATGATTGCAGTGTCATTGAGGTTCTTGTCATATATTTCTCTTGGTGTGGGGTTCTTTGGATCAACCACATGATAGCCATACTCCAAGATCTCCAACATCTCATCGTTTCCATGTCGAAGATGGTCCTGCATAGCAACTCTCCACAAAGGAAAATCGGAAGTGGCACTAAGCAAAGGAGGACTGCCTTGAGGATTATGTCTTGGTTTCTCAACCTGAGGTCTTGCATAAAGCCAAGGAACACTGGTGTGTTCATTATTAGGAGGTTGTTGACCAAGTGATGGAGTAGGCACAGTTGGCCTTGAGGCAGCACCACCCGAGAGTGGTGCAAGCACCGAGGACAACGTGGCTAATCTCATTTGGACCAAGGCCTCAAGAGAAGCATCATGCTCCTCTTTTTTCTTAGCAAGGGCCGTTCTAGATCCTCCGACGTAAAGGACTTGACTTGAAGAAGCCCCGCCTTTATCCTTAGGATCTACAACCAGGGGAGTCCCATCTGGGTTCATCTCGCTCTAGGGCGGTTAAGCCACAAGAATAGAGCACGAGGCTCTGATACCAATTGAAAGGATCAAGATGGACCTAGAGGGGGGGTGTGAATAGGTACAATTACAAATTTTAATTATTACTTAGCAATTTTAGGCAATAGTGCGGAATATGAAGGTGAGCCTAACAATTGCTAGTAAGTACGAAGTACTAGGCAAGTAACACAAGCATATAAGTGAGCAAGCACAATATGATGTAAGTAAGTGCAAACAAAACAAGTAACTACAAGTATAGAGTTAGGTTAGAATAACCGCAACTCCGGAGACGAGGATGTATGCCGATGTTCACTTCCTTGGAGGGAAGCTAGTCACCGTTAGAGAGGTGGATGTTACCACGAAGGCACACCAACGCCACGAAGGCTCACCCTATTCTCCTTTGAGACAACACCACGAATGCTTTCAACCACTAGTGGTAGACCTTGGGGTGGTCTCCAAACCTCACAAACTTATCCGGGGTAATCACAAAGGTCGATTCTCTCCGAAAGACTCCTACCGCCTAGGAGTCTCCAACTCCAAGAGTAACAAGATCGATGGGGATTTGCTCAAGACTTGCTCAATCACGAATTCCTTTGGTGCAAAGAAGGAGGAGAAGTGGATCTATCACTTGATCGGACAACTTCTTTCCAAAGCTCTCAAATCCCTTGGGGATCTAAGATTTGGTGTGGAGAAATGAGAGAGTGTGAGAAGTGTTCTAGGGTTTGTTCAAAGTGAATGGTCAACCTCTCGTGGGGAAGAGAGGCAATATATAGTGTGTGCTCAAATATGCCCGTTGTAGTGCAGGACGGGCAGGCGGACATCCGGCTAGTGGCGGACATCCACCTGTCAAGCCACTTGGAGAACAGGCGAGCAGTAGTAGGAAGCAGAGGAGCGGACATCCGGGGTCAAGCCGGACATCCGCGAAAAAGGAAAGCCCGGACATCCGGAAGATCGCGGACATCCGGAGGGCAAACCAGCATTTCACAGTTACGGACATCTATGGCGGATTTCCGGGCCAAGTCCGGATATCCGCCAACAAAAACTTCTGGCGCCCCAAAAGTAAAACATCCATAACTTTCTCATCCGGACTCGATTTTGATGATCTTGGGCTCGTTTGAAGCTATGGAAAAGCTATAGGTCCTCACTTAGAGAACCACCCAAGATAAACCAAAATGGAGGATGCAAAGTATGCAAAGGTTAGATCATATATTTTGGGGAACCTAGTTGGCTATGGATTTATTTGGTATATAGGATATGAGTGGAATTTTGTTGGATAGGAGTGAAATATGCCTATGTTGGAATATGATGTGAGGAAGTAGAAATAGAAGATGTCGACTTGAGCAAATCTAGCACTATCCCCTTTGATCCCCTCTTAATAGTGCGGGATCCCTATAACTCAAGAAACATAAAATGAAACATCATTTTACCACTTCAACATTGAGAGAACTCACTTCGTATGCTCTTGATCCACACACAATTTTGACGAACCGGGGACCAACACCTGAAATCTACTTGGCAGCCATTGTTAGTCCCCTACATGTAGATTGTCATAAACAACAAAAATATAATGTAAGGGCATGATTGCACTTTCACTGGTACCGAAGCCTTTCTAGCCGTACCGGCAATACTAGCACATATATTCCAGCAAGTTCCACTTTGCTGATTTTACTCTGATGCTTAAGGTTTTCCTGTGATATCTACACTATGATCTGTGTAGCTGCTTTGTGTCGCACTAGCAGCAGTCCACTCTTGAAGCTAAACACTGCAATGACTTACAAAATTGGCACCAAGGCATTGAGTGCCATTCTGGATGCAATGAAACTCATACGCTCCCCACCTGTTGACTCTTGTTCAGAATATGATCCTAATGACTATTATAACCTCGAGGAGTCAAAGGCAGATGGCCTGTCCTGTTCACCCATCAAGGTGCTTGTTCTAATTTGGCAATGTTTTATTGATTGCGGGTATCTTGCATATGTTGTCTTGCATTTCTTCTCTTTGTTGCACCGCCATCTGCTTAGTTCACTCATCATATATGTCGAGATACCATGCCCATCCATTATCAGTACATATTCCATCTGTCATCATACCATGTTTTTTCACTCAAATGTTGTTCGTGTGCATCAGACATCTAAAAGGAAGAGGGTGATTTCCGAACCTGAAGGAGCACCAGCAAAGTCCTTGAAAAACATGGTGGTGCCGGAGAAATCGACGACACCCTACTTATATTGGCTGTACAACCAAAGGACACAAAACGTGGGATGACTCCAGGTGACTGCACCCATACTTCATCGCCACACCACTAGCCCCACCACACAGGACCTGCACTCCGACAAAAGGTATACGATTTCATTTGCCATAGCACCAGCTGTACCACAGAAAAATCCCACTCCAGACAAAAATGCAAGAAGTCCACCGGCAAGACCTATCGCAATCTGCAGAGACGGCCAATTCCTGCAGATTGGAACCCCATTCCATTTATTCCCAGTTTAAAAGACAATGCTTTCAATGTTGTTAGGGACTAAGTGCATATATTCCCATCATGGGAAGATTATTGTGAAGACAAACACCATTTTCACATCTTCTGTCCAACTTACGTGTAAGTGCTATTATTCATGGTTATTATTTTCCTGTTTTACTGCTGATTGAACACATCAATGATTTACATTACATTGTTGTAACTAGGCGAGGTCAATCTGGATAGTCATGACGAGCAAAGCTTGCTTGTGCTTTTCAAGGAAGCATTGCAGCGATGTCGGTGTTACTGAGGAAATCACACTTTGGTGGCAAGTCTATAAGCGAATTTCGGTGAGGTCTCATGTGCTAAATTTAGAAGACATTGAATGGAAAAACCTTGTTATGCAATGGTCTCGTTCCTGGATGAGGTCTGTCTATGAAATCACATGACAATTTGAACTTCTAGTTTTCCGCATGTGCCTTACGGATCTTTTTGCAGAAATCTGCTCAAAGAAGAATTCAGTTTGAAAAGAATGACGAGGATATCGCAAATATGCTGCCCGCTGCTTTGCTCTTGTTAGTACATGTTGTCTGTATCACCGTACTTGCATACATACCTGGTTCATTATGTGACAGCAGTATTTATGATAGCTTGCTTATCAATTGTTCGCTCCAAATTATCTGATCTGTATGAATGGTTACATTAGTGTAGAATATATCCAATGCCAATGTTTTTTAGCTCTGCATTGTTCTTGTAAGTACATGCTGTCCTTTATCGATGTACTTATAATGACAGTAGTTGTTCATGTACCATCACTCTGCAGCTGATTTTCCTTTGCCCTCCATTTTTACACATCGATCTATATTTACTCTTACCATAAGGTTGGTCTTGAAGAAATTTAGCTGTGCATTGCTCTTGGCTGTACCTTTTGCTGTGACGCTGCACTTACATTTATAGCTACTTGGTTATGTAGCATCACTCTTCATCTTACCTTAAATATTCTCCATTTTTTGTATATTATCACATCTATATTTACTCTTAACAAAATGTAGAATAAAGGCAATGGTTTTGAAGAAGATTCGTGGTAAACTTCTTGAATTGCCCCCCCATCAGCATGGACAAGGCCTTTATAGAGCTGTCTTCACCAATAATGTAAGTTTGTCCATCTCAAGCCTTCAAACTTTGTTGTATATATTTGGTTAGGCATGACTGCAACAACTATTTATTTTTGGTGTTTGCATCAAATTGCTTATTTAAAGTTTATTATGTAATTCATAAACAAAATTTTGTCCTTCCTCAATTTAAGTTTTCAGGTTGTACAACCAAGTTCCTTCTTCATACCATGTAAATTAAACTATCTGAGCAAGTGATCTTCTTTTGCCTTTGCATGTATGCTTCATTCTTCATCAGTAATCCGGTGGTGTGGTGAACCTACCCACTGACACAATGTCATATTCCGCAATGTCTTAACTATGAACAATGTCATATCATTCTACTATTTTTAAACCGTCTCTTTATTTGCCAATTTGAAATGGTATAAATTGACACACTAACCATTGATACTTATGAGTTCTTGATCGTAATCCGGTGTTGTCGTGAAGCTGCCAACTCCTTCACAATGTCATTTCCTGCCATGTTTTGACCTGAACAATACCATATTGTGTTAATGCAATTTTAAACTGTGTCACTTTATTAAATCGATAAAAATGTTATGAATTATCAAGATCGATACTTTTACGTGCAAAACCTGTCATATATCCGCTTGTTTATCTTTGAGTGAGGAAGATATAAGTGTTGAACAAGCGCTGATCTCATCATCTTGCTCACATTGCTGCTTGCGCTTACAGCTCCCAAGAGGCTAACCTTTCTTGAACTCTATTGAAGTCATCGGTTTTGTATATTATTTTGTCGGCGTGTTTATTTGCAATTGGTGGCGATCTTTGATGCCCAAAGTATGTAATCTGTTATGCCGCTTATGCTTTATTATCATAGTGTCGAACTTTGATGCCCAGTGGATGTAATATGCCGTAATTTCTTTATTGTATAGTCTAGGTTTTTTTCTTATTCATGATGCTGCAGTTATTTTACTGTATATATATCCTGTCTTCGCAGTAAACCGGCCAAACCGTAAAATTACGGTACATAAATGGGTCATCATGCAATCACGATGTAGGTTGGGCCTGAAACAGCTCACGGGCCTGCAGCAGCCCGAAATGAACCCCGACCCGTGATTGTGCGAATCAAATCATGGGCTTTTAATAGGCCAAAATTGTCTCGGTCCTTGTTTGGCCCAATCAGATATCGGCTGCGAGCAGGCCGGATGCAAATCGGGCCGTAGTTAGGCCCAACTATATGACGGGCTTTTAACAGCCAAAATTAATATAGGGCCGAAATGTTAAACGGGCCCTTAACAGGCCAAAACTAATATGAGGCCGAATTACTAAGTGGACCTTTAGCAAGTGGGCCTAAAAGCATAGTGTCCAGTTGTCGGGCCGAATTTGATATGGGCCATAATTGAGCCCAAGGCCTCTTAAAGGGCCGGACCTGATCTGGGCTGTAATTTGCCCTAGAACATGGTAGGCTTATAACGGGCCGGATCTCATATGGGCCACTTTTAGGCCAGAAACGTGGCAGGCCATTAATGGACCAGATCAGATATGGGCGGGCATTTGGCCCAAAACATGGCAGCCAGTTAATGGGCCGGCCTACTAGGGTCCTCAAAATCTTGTGGGCCTATAGCTGGGCCGGCCCATTAATGTCAGCGAAATCTCGTGGGCCTTTAGCTGGGCCGGCCCATTATGATCCGCAAGAATCTTGTGGGCCTTTAACTGGGCCGGCCCATTATCGCACACAAAAATCTTGTGGGCCTTTAGCTGGGCTGGCCCATTATGGCCCGCAAAATCTCATGGGCCTTTAGCTGGGCCGGCCCATTATGGTCCGCAATATCTTGTGGGCCTTTAACTGGGCCGGCCCATTATGGTCCACAAAATCTTGTGGGCCTTTAGCTGGGCCGGCCCATTATGGTCCGCAAAACTTGTGGGCCTTTAATTGGGCCGGCCCAATTAAACTTGTTGGGTCGTGCCACGTGTCGACGTATCATAGGCGCCTTCTGTCCAATGGGTGGATGACATCTGTCCCAGCGGTGAGCCGACACGTGTTTCCTCCAGCCAATGATGATTTTACACATGGAAATCCCCATTGGTCGGGGCTGTTAACGGGTTATCGGATCCAAAACCCGACCCGATAGCTTAACGGCGTTCCGTTATAGTGGATGCCACGTGTCGGTCACCCTTGACGAAAGCACTTCTGTGATGCGCAATTTATCATCATGGAAGTGGACACTTCCGTGATGATAATTTTCGTGATTTCATGGAACACTTCTACGACAGCACAGGTATGACTATCTTGATTCTGTCATAAATTTGTCATGGATGTACATGCATGACAAAAAATGCGACCTACTTTGACAAACACGTATCATCACGGAAGTGTACTTTTTTTGTAGTGAGATCCGGATGGATGAGCGAGGCTCTATCTCACATATGAGCTATCACAATGCTAACCCTAGAAAGAGGGAGGAGGAAGAGTATATATAGTCTAGGTGGGCGAAGGGGTACATGGGCCTCAGCCCTTTACTGTGCGCAGACAGACGGGGCCAGATGTGGGGCGTCGAGCCGGATGTCCTGGCCTTCAGGAGGAGCCGGATGTCCGGGCTGGCGAGGTCGGTCTTGAAGCTCTCTGGATAGGCGGTGTCCAGATTTCCGGGGAGGAGGCCGGATGTCCGGCGGCTCAGGAAGAGCCGGATGTCTAGGCCCTGCGTCGGATGTCCGGGCTGACTTGGCCGATTCGGTTGCTCTCTGGATAGGAGGGGCCGGATTTCCGGGCGTCGGGCCGGATGTCTGTGCTAGGCCGGATGTCCAAGGCGTGTAGGTACTTGGCGGCTGGGCGGCTGTTGTGGTTGATGCTCCAGGGGCCGAATGTCCGGGGCTTGGGCCGGATGTCCCGGTCCTGGAGACTTCTCTGGTTCCTTCCGTCGTTCCTCTTCGTCCATGAACTTGGGGACTTGTCCATCTTCATGTGCATATTTGAGAGGGCCTTCTTGGTACCTGATCGTGCACAACATCCCGGAGTTAGGTAGTAGCCATGCCTCGAGTGGATCATATGGAATATCACTAAGGAAGGAAGTCACCTCGGTCTCGGGAGCTCTAGCTCGTGCTTGTCTCATAGGTCCTCTTGGCACTTGGTGAGACGATGGTAGGTCCATGGGGATGACCATAGGATGCTTCGCATCACGAGGATAGGCATGCTATACAGCGGTGGTGACAGTGACTGCACAATGCACAAGGTGAGGCTGAATTTGGTAACCCGAACACGCCGCCTGGACTGGTGTCACATTGGGCGCAGGGTCTTGTCACTTCACTGTGAGGACCGGATGAATAATATTTTGACCATCAAGTGTATCACAGTTGTACTACTACTAGTAGGAACATAGGAGTAGTACTGTATAGCGGAAATAGGTCTCCCGTGCTAGCATGCCTCTGGGTTCACTTCATCCTCCAGGTATCATCCATATTGCGAGCAGAACCAAATTCTCGTGCATGCGGAAGCGCGAAGAAGGGTTTTTTTCTTTTTTGAGGATAATCGCATATTCCTTAACCAGAGAATGTTATGTCTCCCACGCACGCGCCAATATCCATCTGAACCAGCTATGACACATTTTTTTACATCTGTTTGCATAGGTCCCACCTGTCAGGAGGGGTGCAGAAATAAAAAGGAATCATAAAATGTCTCGCCACGGTGATTTGAAAGAATGACCTCAACTAGCGAGTGGCACATGTAGTGCTAGAAGGATGGGCACGTACACGGACATGTACCACTCCTCAGTCTACCTGCATAGCCTTTTCTTTTAGTCTACCTAGACATCTAACAATTGCTTGCAGGCCACTTCTCCCATATACTTCTCCATCGGGAACCGATTTTCCTCGGCTTCTTCACCTCTCCTTCATCTTCATTTGCATCCAAACCCCACTGCATTCACATTGTTTTAACCTCTTCACATACTCCTGGAGTAATTCTGAAGCCCCTTTAAATAATAATCTTCTTCAGTTAGACTAGCCATCTAATCCTAATTCTCTAAACCATAGCCCTCCGGTCCAGCGGTACCAAATGGTGAAAGAGATCCAGATGCAGGTTTTTAGGGTCCAACATGTCTTCGTCGAAGGCTCGTTGAGCATAGTTGCCACCGTCACCGACCACCCAAGGGTTGTTCGGAAGTAGATCAACAATGTATCCAACTCCCTCCAAATCATAGAGATGAAGGTCATCGGTCTCGACGCAGTACACAGAGTGTGCCACTGGGAAGATCCAACGCACCACCGTCCTTCAACTGTGCCATAGTTTTCTTCCTATCTGTCAGATATAAATCATACGACCTATATTGTAGGATGGCAGGC